>JAUPMG010031500.1:0-14656 GCA_031762675.1 Pachysandra terminalis | reverse complement strand
ATTATATTATCTTTACCAAAATGTATTTCTCTTCTCCTTATTTTCTATTTTTAAATATTTTTTTATCCTTTTCATTTAATTTGGGAGAGCCCGAACCCAGCCCAAACGCAACAAATTGAGTTCGGGTTAGATTTGAGCTCAGTAAGTTAAGTTTGAGTTTGGGTCGGGTGGGTTCAGCCCGTTCGGGCCAACTGATTTTAGTTTGGATCGAGTATAAACAGAGTTGAACTCAGCTCAACCCGCCCTATTTACAGCCCTACTCAAATTTTTCAAGCTCGAGCTCTGGTGTTTCTTGAAAAATCATTCTAACTCATTTGTAGTGGATGCCAAGTTTCATGTACAATATTAATATAATGAGTAAATTCCACTTACACTCCCTTACATTAGGCCTCTAAACGGATCGATTTCGAAGCGGATTCTGCAGAATCTGAATCTGATCCGTTAAAAAATCTACTAGATTCGAATTTGACAGATCTTCATATATTCTATTCGAATTCGATTATGATCCGAAATCCGAATCGATCCGAATATCCTAAAATCCAAGTCTAGAAGAGAAGAATGTTGGAAACTAGGGTTTTTATTTTTTTACAAGGTACTATTAGTATGTATCACGAGTACTGATACCATGTAGCTATAATATATAAAAGTAATGTATGTCATTGAATGAATATGTTGTTATTTGAAACACTATTCATAGATAATGATAGTATGTGACACACTAGACAAAAAAGAATACGTTAGTTTTAATTATATAATCGAATCGAATTTATATAGATTCATATTCGATTCGATTATAATTGGATATTTCGGATTCGAATCTTAATATTGAAAATATCTTACTGAATCCGCTATAAACGAATTGGATTCGAGTCATGATTCGATCCATTGATAGGCCTAACTTACATATCAGATAAATTATTTTTTGATATTTCACTTACACTCTTTGAGGTTTTGTTCTATATTGAAGAGACCTTCCATGCGTAAGTGCTCAGTTATATCACCTGACGAAAAAGTGCGGATGTTAATAAAACTATTTGATTTATGGATTATTTTATCCTTAACTAATACAAACATATTTAAACATTTCTTTTCCCTTGCTCGTGTGAGTCTTACTTGTAATCTAATTCATAATCTGATGGGAGTGTGTCAATTAGTCCTTGCATTCTTTAACTTTAGTCTAAACCTTATTTGTATACATTGCATCTATCGGAGAGGAACCAAAGCATCATTTAGTGAATTTTAACAACTTCATGGCGAATTTTTGGCTTTGATTTGCCTTGTTCAGTTTTCAGATGAAGATCGCAATGTACTTAAGAAGCTAATTTATCTATCTAGATTAATGAATGTTTAGATCAATCCAGTATTTATATAGATAGCCAAATTGGGCAAACTTGCACAAAAAATAGAATTTTTTTTTCATTTTATTAGTTACTTAAGAGAGGGTTTTTAACATAAATGAAGATTGTAAATGATTTGGATCATCTATCTATTTATATACATAAATCCGAATCTGCAGAAGAAGATCTCTATCGAATTAAATAACGTCATACCTCGGTGTATGTGTAATTACTGAATGTCCATACTCAATCGACTAAGGGCTGTTTCATGAACCTAATAGCAAGTCTAGATCTCAAAAGAAAATAAAGATGATGAGAATGAGAGAATCCCAAAATAAAACCTATCCTTTATGTGTTATTTTCCTTGAGAGTAGAGAGTGGAGGTTCCTATATATAAGAACCTCCACCTATCCCACTCTAACTCTAAGTCTCCAATCTTATAAGAATTATGACAGATAGAGAGAGAGAGAGGATCCACGTTAGGCTAGCTTCTGCTTAGTATGAAGACCCCTTCTAATTAAGAGAATCGGTTGACCCCAACTAATCTATTAGACCAACTCGGTCTACCCACTCATATATGGGCTGATCTAACGATATATCCAACAATAAATGTGCGCATTGATATTACCCTTATATTAAGATAATTTATACTCAGTGAAGTGATCTAAGCAAGGGAAGCAAAAGATAAGTGATGAAAGAGACCCATCTAGTCTCCTCTCATGACACATCGTGGTCCATTGCTTTGACCACTTTGTCCATCTCGCGTTGTCCATTGCATGCTTTGATTAGTTCCTGTTGACACGTGACATTGCATGTGAGGGATAGAGATATACATTGTTTACTTAATTGAGAGTTATAGAGAGACTGGCGCCTTCTTCATGGCCATTGAGGTTCTGCTTTATTTAAGGACATTAATTTTGTGGCCGTGGAAATTTTTTGTGGGGCCATAGAGAATATTAGGATTTTATGTAATGTGCTCATTCACCGCTTCTAGAAGAGGAAACGGCACATCAAGTAGAGTGACTTCTTGTCAATTATTTGTCATGTACAACTTTTATATATATATATATATATATATGGTGCTCATGATATATACATGAAAAGCTTTCTAAATATACAACTTGTTATTCTTGGGTTCACTCACAATGATTCTTAAGCAGATACTATTGATGATACATCTAAATAAATCATTATCACAATATATAAATGAGAATATATATTTATTTCTGTATCTCGATCGACGCGCTGATGGTCACTTTACCACACCCTTGTAAAAGAGACGCATGTTAATTTTAACCGTAGATCTTCTCCACCACATTCCTCTTTTGAGAGGATGAGAGGACAACGAGAAAACATTGGAAGTGATCTAATATGTTTTATCCTTAAGATAAATTGTTATGATTGAGAAGTCGAGTGTTCAAATTTTGAGTGTATGTGTTTGTGTGTTTGTTTCTCTATGAATGTGTTGTTTCCATGTGGGTGTGGTGGTGCCTACCCTATGTTTTCTCACGGATGTATTGTTCTCGTGCAGGACTCGCACATGCGAGAGTGTGATATACATTGTTGTGCCTTTCTGATCTAATAACTTAAGCTTTTAGAATAAGTGGTTCTTAACAGATATCCCTAAAATTTAACAAACTAAAAGTTCTGGGAGATTAAACTTAGAGTTTAACAAGTTAAAAGTTGTGGGAGATTAATTAAAGGTAGAGTAGAGGAAGAAGAGATTGTGAGTGGAACTTAATTTGTAGGTTCTTCCTTGTATTTGCAATTGCCATAGTTTGGAGAAGTTGAAATTCTTTGTTTTTAGAAAAGTCACTTTTTTTTTTACTCAGATTTTTCTGCTCAATAAATAGATGGCATTGATATTTATTCATACATATATGTTCCACACAAAAGATTTTACAAAAAAACTAAGTTTTTAGAAAATAACAACATTTATATCCAAACCAAACATATGCTAAAGTCGAATCATTATTAGACGACAAGAAAGATATCATTTTCTTTCCAGAAACCCAAAAGAACAAAAGATAACTATTATTTCTTCAGTGGTTTTCCTTTACAGTATATTTTTTAGATTCAAGTTAAAAAAGTAAAATTAAATAAGAATAGGAAGCAATATTATTTGTTCTTCTAATGTGATCAATAGTATAAAAATAAATAAAAAAATAATTCTCTGTATAAGGAAGAGAGAACAAATTGAAATTGCCCTTAAAAGTGAGGACTCTAATTAATTTTAATAAAAGTGTAAAAACTTTGATTGCATGTGGTTTCATTTAATAGTTTCTTCAGTTATCTAATTAACCCAAGATTAATTATGTGATTTGAGGGAGTTATGACTCTGGAGGCGGGACAAGCTACAAAATGGCTATATTTGATTTTAAAAACAAGGTACACAAAAATGATCATATTTGGAGTCATTTCAATTGATTTTATTATTCGTGTTAAGTGACTGATGACATATAAACTCATTGAATAGTGATGATTCTAACCTTAATTAGGATTAGGTCTCTTTGATTTATCCTAGACACTTGGAACTAGGAACTTCATTTTGGGTTTTTTAACCTTAGATTTTTTTAAACAAGGATCATATAGTTACAAATGTACTCTTTTATTTTGATGTTTAATGAGAGATATATTATTTTTAGTACATATTGTGTTTTAAGGCAGGTGTGTTGATCGGGATCAAGCAATAATAATAAATAATAAAAACGAATATCAAAACAATACAAACAGATATACGTGGTTTGGCAAAGCCTACTTCCACGAGAGCCTAGGCCCCTCCCCCTTGAATCTAGAGATTAGCGAACATGAGCCACCCACTATCTCTAACAAGGTGAGACTCTTATTCCTCTCTGATAGTGATGAGACTCCATTATTAACCTAAGCCAAGAAAGTGGTGCGACTCCACTGGCTGTAGAACTTAGTTGGATTATCTCTTCTCTATTCCTTTTCTTATTTCTTTATTTTATTACTTGTTTCTGACATTAACAACAAATTAAACCTATACATAATGACAACTTATCGTGCTACATCTAATTGTAAAATGGCCAATTAACTTTGTCCATTCCCCCTATCGTAGTGCTCGCAACATTATTCTAATGATGTATTATGACAGCGAATGATAATAAATTTATATCTTTTTGAAGCTAAGTTTCTTGTTTGGTCTTCCAACTTGCCTTCTCGCCTTCATTCTGTCTTAATCATCTACAATGAATTTTGCTAGACTGCAACTAGTTGGGATAAGGCATATGATGATAATAATGATGATGACGACTAAAACTAATATAACACAATGCTCATAGGTCTCTAGGGTAGCATTTAAGGTATATGGTTTAATTTGAGCAAGAAAACCCCTAGCCTTTGAGTTATCTCAAACTAGAATTTGTTCCTCTCCAAATCTCGTAGAGAGTAACTAATCAAATTTAATGAGGCTCTTAATTGATCAGAATGTACTAAGCTGAACTGTTACTGTGCTTTTGTTCAAAATTCACCAAATTGTATTATACATGATTAATGGAATTGATCATTTTAGTTAGAATCCCTTCTTCTCAACAATCTCAATTTGGTAAATGTCTCATGCATGTTAGGTTCTATTTTCTTCATGATCTCTGCTCTGTCGGATCTTAAGATTTTTAGTTTCTTATAGGTTTTCAATTCTCCATTATTGTATTGAATTAGTTATATATTTTGTCCTTGTTTCAAACGAGATAAACACTTATATGCTAAGATGATACATACGCGCGAGAAAGAAGAATGTTAGTAGTCAATAAACATGAGAAAGGAAAAGAATATCAAAAAGCATTAAAACACTTAAAGCCGTGGTACTACATAATTTTAGTAGTTCATTGATGATAGTCTTTTTGCAGGGTGGGAAGTTGCCACTACATGAATATGTTGCTTCTTATCCTCTTCATAAAAAAAGATTTCCACCTCTTAAACAAGACATCATTCATCTCAAAGGTACAAGTGTGGAGCAGGCAATAATGATGAGTTAATAATCTCTATCTTTAGGGTTTATGATAAATTGATCCAAATTTGGTTAATATCTCTATTTAACACTTTTAAAATTAGGGCAACCAAACTTCCATGCCAATAGGACTCAATAACAAAAGCAAACTTAAGGATTTCTCATTCTTCACTTTAAGCTAGCTTGAACATTTTTTTTTTTTAGCTTAAATAAACTTGAACAAGTTGGACATAGAACTAGAAGCCTTTAGCTAGCTACAAAGAGTACTATAAAAGCATATTCATCTAACTTGAAACACTTCTAATTAATTAATAAAAACCAAAGCTAAGCATCTAATCATGAGATAAGATTTATACATGTCTGGATTCCGTACACTTCCACCATTTTAGTAAAGCTTTCTTGGATTTCCGATCACATGGTTTTTCCTGCCCATGCCCAAATCTTCCTTTCCAATGCATCAACGTCGTAGTCTGGTTTCAACTTCACCTGAAACACATTTTTAACCAAAAAAAGAATAACCCATTAGTAAGTACACATGTCATTAATTAAGCTTCCAATTATCAGTTTCAATGGAATCACCTGAATGGTATGAGCTACTCTGGTTTCAGTTCTATACTGATTCTCATACAAAATATCGAGTTTCTCTTCCTCTAAGATGAGGAAGAGAGATGAAGTTAACCCCACGTCCTTAAAAACTACAGTGCTGATGAGTAGAGAATCATCAATCCTCTTTATCTTGATCGATGGCTGGTCGTCGTCTTCATCCTCCACCTCAATCTCCCATTCGAAATCATCGTTGTCATCCTTTTGATTTTTCTCTCGTTCTTGTCCTTGTGTGGTACTACTACTCTCCTTTCTCCGACGAGCAGCACCACCTGAATCCGGTAGTGCATTGCTACTTCCTGCATCAGAATCCTCCTCGTGAGACTCCGTTTCGACTTCTGTACTTCTTCCTCTCACAACTTCTTCGGTACTGCGTCGCTGCCCCATGAAGTTCAAGTGCTATGAGAAAGATGCTAGGGAAGACGCATGCATGCGCGTATATATATATATTCATATATATGGAGTACTGAAAGATGTATATATGCGCGTGTGCATATATGTGTGTGTGTTTGGTGACTAGCTGCTAGTACAGGAAGATGATGTTAACAAGATCTTACGCAGCAGAGGTTGAGAGTGTTAGCTGGTTTTGAGACGCCGTTGAACTTCTTCTCTTTAGATTAAACTCTTCTTTGTTTCATCAAGATACGAATATGAGAAGGATTAGAGAGGTTGGGTGTGTTTTTAAGTAGGGGGTGGAGGTGCAACGTGAGAGTCACTTAAAAGAGATATATGGGAGAGTTAGGAGAGGCTGTGCGTTTAAGTAGTGCGTGCAACGTGAGAGTCACTTCAGATAAGAGTGTACTAGTGTTGATGTTCTCTCTCTGTCTGAAAGAGAGAGAGAGACCATTGCCCACGAGGATCTCGAGGGCACATATGATGCCGGTACTCGCAAGTTTGTGTTAAAGGCTGTATAGTAGAACGGACGAGGATTTTATGACAAAGAAAAACAAAACAATATTTACGATGAGCTATGCTTGGGTTATTTTCGCCCTTGTGTACGATTCTGTATCAAACGAAAAACTCTTTTAAACTTATGCCACGTTTTGTAAATTTGTATACAGGTATATTTTTTTTATTCTTTGGAAACTCAACTGCAGAGTTTTACTATGGTATCAAATACGAGTTCAATTCCTCTACTATGATTCCTACGGACGCGGATCCTCTGTGATGAACATGCCGTATGATGGGTGTCTGCTGAGACACATCACCGTCCTCATAAAGCATGTTAGGTGAGGGCAAAATTAATTTTGCCCTCGGTGCTGTGTCTCAGCAAACGCCCATCACATGGCATGTTCATCATAGAGGATTTACACTCGATTCCTACTACCATCCCTACAACCAAGGGATGGGAGGCTGTCCACATCAACGACTCTTGATTATAATGTATGCGACTCCCATCCATTGGTTGTAGGGATGGTAGTACGGAAAGCAGTAGAGGATTTCTATTCATCAAATACACATATACATTCATCTCAACCGTATTAAGAGGAGAGCATCTTGTCTGGTCTTAAAATGGTGGAAGATCAGTTGGAGCATGTGTATATGCACGCCACGCATTCAGTTGTTCCCCACCTCATCACTAAAAGACAAAATCATTTGAATGTGTATCGTGCATATACAAACGCTCCAGTTGATCTTCCACCATTTTAGGACCAGACGAAATGCTCTCTATTAAGAGTACAAATCAGATGGATGCTGACGATTAGTGCAAATTAATTGATATATATATATACACACATATGTCCATATATATAGATAACTCTCCTAATGAGATTAGGAGATAGAGTCCTAGGAGGTGTTGGGTTGAGACTTCTATATATAGATGACTCCTCCTCCCTACCCATAATGCAATTCACGTTTGGGTGACTTTCCTATAATTGAATTCCTCTCACTCTCATCATCTTTACCTTCCTTTGAGATTGAGGCTTGCTATTTGGGTTCTCCATACAAAGCCTTAGATCGATTGAGTGTGGATTCATTGTATGTGGTTCTAATAATCACATATTCCGACGTGGGACATTTTTCAGTTCGATAGAGATTTTTCATTTTAGATTTAGGTTTGTGTGCATTGAGGTATGTGATCCGGTTCGTCTACAACCTTCATTGGTATCAGAGCCACTGCGATACATCTTCGTTGGATTGAGGTATATATGTCAAAAAACCTCATCTGATTAGCAACTTTGTTGGTGCTTCTGTAGAAAACTGCTACGCCCCTCAGGTGGTGGGCTTCTGCGCGTGCGCCCCTTGCTTCTGGGCTGCGACGTTGGGTTGCTGCATACTCACCTCTTGTTTTCTTGGCTGTCGCGTGCGCCCCCTTGCTGTTGGGATCTCTTGCGCGCTCCCCTTGCTGCTGGGCTGCCACAGGCACGCCCCTTGCTTTTGGGCTGCTGCGCTGGGCTTCTGCGCACGGCCCAAACATGGGGCTGTTAAGTTGGGCTGTCGAGCGCTCCCAGTCAGACATAGAAATTCATTAATTTTTTAAAAGAAAAAGAATTATTTTGAATTTTAATTGATTTCATTCCTTTTATATGATATGATAGAGTTTTGATGCATGATTTAAGATTATTTTATTTGCATGATTATATGAGATTAACATGTAAATAATATATTGATTTAAGATTATTTTATTTGCATGATTATATGCGGTTAACATGTAAATAATATCATCGTTAAGATTATTTTATTTTGCATGATTATATGAGGTTAACATGTAAATAATATCCTAGTTGAAATTATTTCATTTCCTAGATGGGTTTTGCACATTAAGGATAAAAAATAATATTAAAATTTTATTGTATTAGTAATGATTATGCATTATGATCTACGGTCCAGTGTATTTTTGTAGTGATCTGGACTGGAAATTAAGTATAATAATTAATGTGTGTAATTAATTAATAGAGTTAATTATCTGTAAATGAAATTGAATTCAAATCGATGGTGACAACATATTATAGTAATGCAAAATCGGACTAAGCCGTAATTAAGTGGAAGTGTTGGGGTCAAATTATAATTAATAGATAGTATGAGGAGTATAGTGTGATTTTTAAAGTTAAGTTAAGAATTGAAGATAGACTTGGTCGTGTGAAGCATTAAATTAGAAATTAAGGTTAGTTAGCCAATGGAGGTTGGCCCGAGTGGAAGGGGCTCGGGTCGCTTAAGCAAGTGGTCTCGGTATTGAGTCCTTGTGGATGCAGCAAACCTTGTTGGGAGAGGTCCCCGCTTCGGCGCCCGACCGTACCTTGGAGGAATAGTCCTGGGCGAAGCCTGGGGATACCTTGGGAAACCAAAAAAAAAAAGAAGAAAAGAAATTAAGGTTAGTTTAGTAATTGCAATAGAATTTGAATTAGATTAAAAGTTAAGAAAGTTGGTAATTAATAGGAGTTGATTTTAGGAGGATTCTTAGTGATGAAGTTTACCTTATCAATTAGGTATGTCTGTGGGAAGTTAGGAGAGGTTTAGGAAGTGAAATGAGTAAATGAAGGTGTTAAATATTAGAGGCCATAAGAGGTGGCGTGAATAGTGTTTTTGGGAAAGAAAGATTAGGGTTTTGGTTTGGAGAAAATAAGAAGAGAAAGGGAAGGGTTAGAACCTAATCCTAACCGTCAACTTGCTTGGAGAAGAATAAGAGGAAGAAGAGAAGAGGAAGATGAAGAGGAAGCGCTTGCAATAGTAGATCTAAAACATAAGCATAAGTCTCATTTTCTGCATAGCTCTTTTCGAATATTGTGATCGTCTTCTGATTTGAATGCGTGGATATATCACTCGTATGTATGATCTCCGAAAGTATGATTTCATTGGTTGTGCTTGATGATTTATAATTTATTGAGTTGCTTTTATTCGAATGTGATTGAATGGTACTTATACTCGTTTTTACATGATTCCGGATTGGCTTACATGAGATTGGTGATAGAAAATATATTTGATGATAATGTAGGTTTTATTCTTGGATTTGGTGAAAATTATGAATTAATATGTTTTGATTTCATTTAACAATGATTCGATGTGTTTTTGATTAACTTAGTATTGATTAGAAGTGTCAACATTGGCTTCTAATGATTTAGACCAAAGATAGTCTCATATTGAGGTTTTCAAAACCCCAAATAAGTCCTAGAATCGTGACCATCGGTAGGCACCGGTACACCGGTTAGCCTGCTAATAGTGACCAAATGCTCAGGGTGTGTCCCCATCGATAGGCACCGGTACACTGGTGATCTTGCCGACAGAGACCAATTTACCCTTTAAGAACCCCACCGGCAGGCACTGGTACACCGGTGGTGCTGCCTATGGGCGTGTGACAGGAACACAGATTGGTATTTGGTTGGGGGCTTGTGCCATGTGATTATTATATGAACTTTTGGAATCAAAGAATGATCAAAAGGCATTGGGCATACCAGCGGGGAATCAAATTTGAGTTCCACAGCACACCGTATCCTACCGACTTGACCTTGACCTGAGGTTGTGAACTCTATGTGTTTGATGTTTGGAAGTGGACTATTATTATTGTTTTGCTTTAATCTGTCTTACAATCATGTGATTTATTATGCGCTTATATTTGTGGAAAGAATACCCGTGATGGCATCCGACGGATTATTCGTGTGTATGGGCGCACGGATAGCTTCCGAAGAGTGTTATCACTGGAAATCCTACTGATTGGTGGAAATGATACATGTGATGGCTTCCAGCGGATTATTCGTGTGTATGGGCGAATGGATAGCTTCTGAAAGATGTTATCACCGAAAATCCTACTAATTCGTGGGAAGAATAGCTCGTTCGGTCAACCGGGCAGCGATGGATAGAGGTTTGTATTGAATAGCTTGTATATCTCGATACTTCAAAAGTTGCTGCTACTGAGACTAGAAATATCGCAATATCTGGTGTCTCTATATTTCAAGTAGAGAGTGTGATTGCCGCAACACGTCGTCAATGTGTATTATCTATGGGAGCTAGCTTGATAGAAAAGTTATTGCAACTTCCTTTTAATAAAGTTCATTCTATGAAGAAGAATGCTAAAGAGATCTTTGCTGCCATTGCTGAGACTAAGACGATAGATCCTTCTCCTCTGAAAAAATGTATTTTCAGATATAGCCAAGATGTTAGTCATTATACTGATTTGCAATTATCTTTGAGCCAAAGCATGACGCCTGAGGCGAAAGCTAAACGTTATCAGGATATGAATGATCTCCTTACTGCTACTAAAGCCACTCAGATCTCTGAGTATGAACTTAAAGGAAGTGAAGAGATGAGAGGTAGAGATTGTCCAACCATGCGTGCCAGAAATTTGTACACACAAAGTTTATTAATCGAAAATCAACAAACAAGATATGCTGGACAAAATCAACTTTATTGATTTAAAATGCGAAATTACAATCTCTATGGATTTTCTTTATACAAAAGAAAACGTCTTCTGATTCTTCTCTTCGGGTTCCTCGATTTAAGGGATAAAAATAACGTATTCTTAATCGGGATTCTTCTTGATGGAAATTTGTAGATTTCACGAACAGAATCGTGAGGATTTATTGTATAGTCTTCGGCTTGATCTTCGGGCTTGTAGACTTATAGAAGATGTAGACTGAAAGCTTCTACTTTGATATAAATCTCTGGGCTTTTGAGCGTATTCAGAGATTTGAGAGCTTTATCTTCGAGCTTAAATGCTTTTATTTTGAAGCTTCAAGTCTTCAGATCTTCAAAGCAGTGGACCAGCAGGGCTTCAGAGCTTCTTCTGATCCTTGAACTTTATGATTTTCCGATCCCCCTAAATAAGAGAGAACTACCCCTATTTATAGATTTTGAGGGGAGCGTCCTCCTTGGATTAGAGATAATTCTCAATTTAATTACGGATTATCTCCATGTGAGAGGGTAGAGCTCTACTTGTTCTCAACCACTTTTGAAAATTATCTAGAATTTTTCTATTTTGTTAGGATAATTCATATTTAATGAGAATTATTATAATTTTAATTTAATAATTCTCTGTGGGTCCCATTTGAACTAATCAAAGATTCAATTTGAGAAAATCTTATTTTAGAGGGTTCATCTTGTGAGATCGTGCCATGTGGCATATTTTGATCTCCAAATTTCTCCTTCTATAACTTGTCAAGGTTCAATTACCGGTTTATGAACGTTGTTTACCACTAAGTCATGTAAGAAACCATTTGATAAGGCAGTGAGAGCAAACATTCCTTTAGAGTAGCCCATTCTGACATATATAGACTGATCAATGTTAAGACCCACTACAAAGAGTTTTATTTCATTATATTCATCGATGATTACATGCGATTTGATTATGTGTACTTGAATTCCCACGAGTCAAAAGCTTAGATTTGTTTATGTGCTTTGCGGTGGAAATCAAGAACCAATTAGATCGATACATGAAATGTCTCAATACTGATAAAGAATGTGAGTATTTATTTGATTTTTTTTTTTCTTTTCCTTTCTTGTTTTTTTTCAGTGACATCTAGAAGCCTCTACAAAAAAAAAAACAAACACTTCTAGAAGGGCATTTAAAAAATTTATTTTGATGTGAAGCTTAATTTTGCTGAATCTGATTTTCCTAAAGACGATGGTGACATTTCAAAAAGCGATAATGAAAGTATCAAATATTATTTCTGAAATTTTTGAAATAGGATAAGGTCACTGTCAAAAGATTAATTTGTATTTCTGAAATAAGATAAGGTCACTGCTCCGAGCACTAGAGTATTAACATGGAAACCTTCGCCGCCACCTTCAATCCCACATAGAGGCACAATCACCACCCAGTATCATCTCCATCGCTCACCACCCAGTATCATTTCCATCGCTGCGACGTTAACTCTCTTTAAAACAAATAAATTGTTTTTTTTTTTTTAAAATTGCTTTAAAATACTTTATTAAGTACTTGTTTTGCTTTCAAAGGCAAATAAATACTTCAGAAAAGTCATACCAAACGCAGCCTAATATTCGATAGAATCTTCCTTGTTTGACTGGCAAACCTACAAACTTCGTACAGCCTCTCACATGAAGCTACATATATTCAAATACAATATCCAATGTAGCATCATGTTAATGCCCACGTGAAAAGGGATTAAACAGTGAGGGTGGCAGGGGAAATTAGTGCTGTAATCTAGCCGAGTTAGCACGGTTCAGGTTCGGACTAGATTCGTATGAGCCGAGTTTGAGTTTTATAATTAGACTCCTGAGCCGAGCCTGAATCCAAAAAAGTGCTCATATCTTAACGAGTTTGGATAGGCTCGACTTTGTTTATATATAAGATTATACGTTTATATTCCTATATCTTATATTATGTATTAATATTAAACACATATATTAATACATTATATTATATATAATAATAATTATCAACTATAATATTAATATATTTGTACTAAGCTAAGTTTTTTTTATGAGTCGAGCATTTTATAAGCCGAACTTTTTGCGGAGCTTAAATTTTTTTAATGAGCTTGAGCCTTGTTAGAGATTTACGAGCCTGAACTGAGTTGGGCAAAAGCTTGGTTCAACTCGACTCGTTTACAACCCTAGGGGAAACACGACACATGGATAATTGAGGAATATATATGATTTTAAAAAATAACTAAATAAATATTTTTAAGAATTATAATTTTGTTTTAGAAATAACTAACCTTTAGTTGATCTATTTTAAATAATGTAGTATTGGTGATGACGGATTTGTAAAATGTTAAATATATTAGAATAGATGGACAACTAATACATTAAGACCAATACAATCATCTACCCAGAGAAAAGGTAGGGAAGTCTGTCTCAAGACAACCTAAACCGTCGCGCAGCTGTTCTGTCAAGAGTGTTCCTTGTCAACTTTGACCTGTAAAGAAGACAAAGAGAAAGGGGTAGAGGGAAGGGTGTGTTGCAGTAACTGAAGGAGGTGGTTGTAATGCAATCACATAGCAGTAAAATCTCACAAGTTGAAGTTATTCTCTTTCTCTTTCAGTGTCTTTACTCACTGTTGTTTCAGGTTTCAGAGTTTTCTGGGTTTGATTCAGATCTCCGATTAGATGTTTTAGATCCTCCTTAATGGAGGATGGGTATTAGTATTTGTAGAGAGTTTCCCACTCTCAGTAGGACAAGTGTCACTCGGCTAAGCATTTAGAGGGGGACCCTCGAGTGCTAAGCAAATCCTGAATGACACGTGGTCCAGGATAATATCTTGAGTGACGCGTGTACTTCAACACGGCTAAGTTACTTCTAGAGAAAGAGACGAAATCATTTCAAACCTTAAAAACTGCTCTGCAAAAGCTTGCTTTGGAACTTGAGCAACACAGTTCTGAAGACGTGTATCACTTTCACACAAGTTCCAATGAGCAACGTTACCATCCTGCCGCCATTCCAGATAAAACAAAACCCCATTTAGATAAGTTAGAAAATAGATATTTTATAAGTCGGTGAGGTTTTCACCACGTACTTTCCATTCTGAAAATCCGTCTCAAATAACCTTTTTAGGGGACAATTCAATGTATGAGATACTTGACTGAATTCGTATATTTCGAAGGAGAACTCCCTTTGACAGCTATCTTCCTTCTAAGAAATCAAGAACTGCTGTACCTTTACAGAGTGATCAATGTATTCTCGAATTACCCATGTAGAGAACTCGAGGTTGAGTGTTTCATCAAGGATCTCGTTTTCATGATCAATCGTCCCAGTAAGGAGGGGTTTACCTTGAAATACATTAAGGTTCATAGCTACAGTAACCAATCCGAGTGCCTTCTACTTAGATGAAATCAGAAGTAAACATGTGAATTCC
>JAUPMG010031469.1:0-14659 GCA_031762675.1 Pachysandra terminalis | reverse complement strand
TTGAGAACCCCACTCATCCATATGTACTTATAATCAACCCTTAATTTCATGAGAGAAAATCAACTTCAATATTTTGCTGCTATTAACCGTGCGATGCCACGTGTACAAGGTTGTTACCGGTTAAGGTGGAAGCCGGTTCAGGTAAAGCTGATTTGAGGTTTATATGTCTCTTAGGGTTTCAGAAATAGTCGATCATCCTTTTTAATGTGCGTGCGTCGTGCTATTTGATTGATATTGTAGGAAACATCCCACCAAATATCGCAGACGATTTACTTCCTCCCTCCCCCTTCCGCGCGGGGCCAATCTAACATCAACCTGAGCCCAGTTCTAAATATCGATTGGGTCTTAAATTCCAGCCCGGCCCAAGTCTACCGGCAAATTGCCCTTGCCCAAGCCTGCCCAAACATAGGGCCGGGCTAGTCGGGTCGGTCGGACCATCCGGTCCATTTCCACCCCTACTATGCGGTTCGTATAAAATCCGTCCTCGGCTCGATATAAAAAGTCACGAGTCATTCTTTGGAACTTGGAAGGGTATTTGCCTTCTAACCAGAGCAGAAGAAAGAGAAGGGAAAGGGCAGACGAGAAACCGCAAGAGAACGATGGATTCCACTGCTCGAAGAAGTGGCCGATTCTTTCTCGAAGGGCTTTACAGAGTCATTATGCGCCGGAACTCCGTTTACGTAACGTTTGTCATACTCGGCGCTTTCGCCGGAGAACGGGTAGGGTTTCTCTATGATTCATCTCTCCATCTTTATGGTAAATCTCTTTGAATAGATTATAATTCTTTCCAATCTGATCTCGAAATGCTATTTTTCTCTCTTCACTAAATTTTGGGATCTGGAAGAAATGGCATGAGTGAGAAAAGGATGTTTATGTTCTACGTTAGAAAATCAGTAATCTATTTCTGTAATTGATATTGCTTCAATACTAATCGGGGCATTGACGACGTTCATTTCTAGCTTAGTTTGATGCAGTTTACGTATATTGAATGAGTAGGTTTTGGGGATTCTATTTTTTGTTATATATCGAGTTATTTCCAAGTCTGGTTATCTTTTTTTTTTCTGAAAGTAGGAGTGTAGGAAGCTTTGCTTGTTTTTAATTAACTGACGAGATGAATTCTTTGCTGCAGGCGGTGGACTATGGAGTTCACAAGCTTTGGGAGTACAACAATGTTGGGGTATTACTTTTACTGCTTGTCCTGTTTGTTTGTTTTTTTGTGTATGTTGCCATTTTCTGTTTACCATCCTGGCTTCACTGAAAGTGTGTTGTGTATACGTGTGGGTGTATGTGTGTGTGGCATGCGTGCGTTGCCATTTTCTGTTTACAATCCTTGTTTGACTGAAAATATGTGTGCGTGTGTGTTGCCATTTTGTGTTTACAATCCTCGTTTGACTGAAAATGTGTGTGTGTGTGTGTGTGTGTGTGTGTGTGTGTGTGTTGCCATTTTCTGTTTACAATCCTCGTTTTGACTGAAAATATGTGTGTGTGTGAATTGCCATTTTCTGTTTACCATCCTCATTTGACTGAAAATATGTGTGTGTGTGCGCGCGCTCTGTTTACCATCCTCATTTGACTGAAAATATTACATATACTCATTTGACTGAAAATATTACATATATTAGTAATGTTGTAGCAAGAAAATTCATGCTTTCAATAGTCATAGGATCATTAAGAATCCAGTTAACAGTTGCAGTTAACTGTTTTTGTTGTAAAGACAGCATTAAGTGGTTGTGCATCTTTCTTGTCGGGCAATTAGAAATTGAACTACGCGGAAAAAATGCTAATAACACTATGAGAAGCAAGTTTACATTTCTGTGGTCTCACACAAATACCCAAGAAATGGCTGAATCCTAAGTTACTAGAGAGAGGGAGGGAGGGCATGTCTATGGGGCACATAGATTTGAACTTTGGAAGGAAACACATGTTGGAACATTAGAATCTGCACTCTTGATTCTTAGAAAACACGGATTAAAGGCCAACCTGCTCCAAATTTGTAAATTTGCGAATTTAGAGCGGGTGTGCTCTCCAATGACAACGAATTAGGTAACTAAGGATGAACCATAGAGTGTCCTGGAATTTTTCCTTGAATTCGTAAATTTGCAAATTTAGAGTGTGTCCTCACAATGACAACGAATTAGGTAACTAAGGATAAACCATAGAATGTCCTGGAATTTTTCACCCCTGTTCTTTGTCTCAAGGAGCATCAACTAGCTGAGAGTTTCAATCATAGTTTATTTTCAGGAAATTGCCAAGAAAAAAAAAGATTATTAGTAATATATCATTGCAGTTGATTATTTTAGTTAATAAAGGGATTGAATAGGACATTAGCGCTTTCTTCAAGAAGCTCATATTTTTGGGGAATGTTGTTTTAAAGCCCTATAAACAAAGGAAATGATCAAAATTTATTAGAAGCACTTTCTGCAATTTATTTCATGGGTTATATTGATTGTGTGAGACATTTATTGAAAGGCACCTTATTAGTTTTCTTGCCTGTAGTTAATATGCTATTTTTCTCCATTTTGGGAGTCTTAATACCAGTTGTTGTTGTGCTTATCTTTTATTTTGGGACTTGGTGCTTTGACAATTTTCACTACCACAGGTACATTCAACTTAAAATTTTCTGTCCATTTAAACACCGCTTTTAACCTCAACCAGTTCATAAATCAATTACATGACGTGAAATTCCTCAGTTATTGTTGTTCACTTTTTTTTTTTTTTTTTTTTAAAATTTCTCTTTCTCCCATTTGGGTGCTTATAAGGGAACCTGAAAGTATATGAAGAAGTTGTCGAAAGAAAAGAAGAATTTTCACAGCCCTTGGACTTATAACCAGAACCATACATGTAGGGACTAAGGCTGAATTGACAATGAGTAGATTGAGGGGGTTAACATTATGGGTTTACTAGTGGTGGCAGAAAATCAAAGCAGTTATTACTTATTACTGATCTTGTGTGAAAAGTTGGTGTGTCATTTTGTTGTTCATGACTCTAAGCAATCCTTTCTTTCTGAGCTGTTATTAAGTTGTCTTAGAGAAAATAGTTACTAGGAGATAGAGGAACTGAATGAACTTAAGCGGCCAGATGCGAGTATCAAGATTCAAGAGCCGGAATGGTTGTGTGAGATACCATGGACCAATAGGCATGAGATCAAGGATCATATTACATGAGATCACAATTACAACACATTTATCTCACGTTAGATTTTTGCATGAGAGCTTCAATTTTTGTATAGCTTTTAGCTTATTCATTTACCTAATCCATGACTTAGTGATTTGGATATTATTTAAAAGAGCTATGGTCAAAATATATTGGAGTTCCATGACAAGATCCTTTGTTTGATTTAATTTTCTAATTTAACAATTACTTTATAGAATGGGAATATAAATTGTAAGAGCTTCTATTTAGTACTTTTTTTAGCTGTAAAATGTTAATGTGTATATATATATATGAGTAGTGAATAATAACTATGAAAGATTTACAAGTATATCACCACCACCCCTATGTACACAAAGTGTATGCATGAAGATAAATTTTGATAGAGAGAGGCCTAGCACTGAACCCAGCCCAAAGTAGAAAACTACATAACAAATGCTAAATTATAAAAGTTCCCGATCTTGCCTAAAGGATGCAAAGGATATTGAAGAAAATTCAATGCACCTACTCAAACATAAGAATAGAAGGGGATCACCTGGTCCAATATAGTGACTAACTGTTGTTTTTTTTCTTCTCTTCAAAGATTCTCCTATTCCTCTATTTCTAAAATATCCAACGTAATGCAGCCGGGCATCAGTGCCAAAGAAGGATATTTCTTGTTTCCTCGCTTCCACCCCCAGTTCCACATGAGATCTCCAAGCTTACTCGGAATCACTCAAGTCATTCCAAACTTTGTCAAAACTTCACACCAAAGATGTAAAGCCACCAAAAAATGGATAAACAAATGCGCAACAGATTCAGCAGCTCCCTTACAAATTATGCATCTATCCAGTAATGCCCACCCACGGCTCATCAGCTGGTCTACCGTTAAAATCTTATTCAGCACCACAATACGAAAGAAAAATTTTGGGCCAGAATTGAAGATAATGAAAGTGAGCCTGCCCTTCTGAACCTCAGGCAAGGGTAAGGCAACCCCGAGAAAGGACCTTTGATGGCACCGTCAACCCCCAAATGGCCTTAACCAGATCAAGCACTTCCTTCGACCGTACTACTTTGTGATAAATGGACTTGACCGAGAACGCTCCTCTCTCCCCCAACCTCCAAAGTTTAGAGTCAACCCTCTCTCCAAGCTTGATCTCATTCAGAAATCCAAGCAACTGTGTCATGGAGTCCAATTCTCTGTCAAATAAAGGTTTTCTGAAATTTAGGTTCCGTGAGATACCATCTCACTTAACCACGCATCTTGAGTATAGTACAGCATATATAGGTCTCGAAATTTCATCCCCACACCAAATGTCTTCCCAGAATCTAACTCCAGTACCCTCGTTTACTTCAAATCCAGATGCCTTCTAGGAATCTTCCCATGTTTTTTTAGCTATAGCTTTCCAGTGACCTACCCCATATGTACCCTGATAACTTCTAGGGGTCCAATCCCCAAACACTCCCTCTCTTTTCTGAACCTCCACAACCATGTCTCAAAGAGAGTTTCGCTAAAATTTATTATGCTTCTCACTCTTAAACCCTTTGATAAATCGGTTTACAAACATCTGACCACTTCACCGATTGGTTCTTCTTATCCTCCCCCTTATACTGCTACTGAAACTTTGAGTACTGATAGGAAATACGTGGGAAGATTTAACAATGAGCTTTTTATTAAGGTCAACTTACCTCCTCCTGACAAATATCAAGCTTTTCACGTTGCCAATTTGTTCTCACAGTGCTTTATTATTTTGTCCCATACAGAAGTAGCCTTTAAAGAAGATCCTAAGGGAAGTCCCAGTTAAGTGATGGGAAATATACCAACACGGTACTCCAGAATATCCTTCAACTGATCCAAATTGATCACATCCCAAACAACAAAAGGCTCATTTTTATTCAGATATAGTCTTAACTCCGTTATGGCCTCATAACATAAGAATATGCATCGTAATACCTCTAACTGATCCTGGTTGCTTGACAGAAGAACAAGGTTTCATCTACAAACTGCAGATGGTAGATAGATGGACCATGGTCATTGACCATCACGCCTTGAAGTAAATTTCCATCAACCGCCTGTCCAATCAATCTACTAAAAGACTCTGCTACTATTCTGAACAGAAATGGAGAAAGAGGATCTCCTTGTTGAAGACCTCTAGATGATCCAAAGAAGCCCTTTGTGATACCATTCACCAAAACTGAAAAAAGTAGTTGACAATATAAACCTATTCATCCTCTCCCATTCACCCTAAACCCCATTTTCCTTAAGAGATCTATCAGGAACTTTCAACACACATGATCGTAAATTTTTTCTATGTCAAGCTTATAAACCAGCCATTCCCCTCCATTTCTGGGGGGTGAATCAACACATTTATTTTTCTATGAGAACTCCATCAGTAATTTGCTTTCCACCCACAAATTCATCTTGGGAGCTTGAGTTAATATTAGGGAGGATCTTTCTTAGCCTGTTTATTTGAAATTTTGCTAAAATCTTATACAAACTTCCCACCAAATTAATTGGTCCAAAATCTTTCAAACTAATAGCACCTTTCTTATAGAATGATAGGGTGAATCCATCTGGATCCGGTGCCTTGTCACCTTTTAATTTTTTCACTACTTCTGAAACCTATTTTTCCATAAAGGGTCTTTCGAGCCAGTGCTTATCTTCTGGACTTGGCATGTTAAAGTCCAGTCCATCTGCCAATGGTCTCAAAAAAACTTGTCTCTTTCAACAGATTTTCATAATATACTTCCACAGCTTTCTAGATTTCTTTTTCTTCCTCAAAAAGACTACCTTCTGCTCCCACCTTTCTTATAGTATTAACGCTTGATCTTGCATTAGCTGTCTTATGAAAGAATTTCTTATTATCCCCTTCCTTGAGCCATAAGGCTCTAGACTTCTGGTGCCAACTTATTTCCAATTTGGCCAATCTCCCAAATTATTTCTTTTGATTCTCCCTCTCCTCCCTCCCAGCCTAATCAGAACCCCCCTATCTTTCTCTTCATGTAACTGCTGGATTTTGGAAAGTATTTCTTTAGTTTATGATTAATTCTGTACTTCCCCTTAGCCTTTGCCTTTCTATCTCTCTCTCCTCTTGTTACCCCTTCCCCCTTGACTCACCACCATAATTCTTCATTGTCCCAAGTTAATTTTTGTTGCTCCCTTACCTATGCTGGCTCTCAATAGCTACAAAAGAGCTTTGAATTCCTCCTCAAATCCATTGCATGTGATTCTGATGAAGTTGCTGAATATCATTATCTTTTTCGACACCCGATCAGAGGCATCCTGTGCCGACTTGAAATTATACTCCTCTTCAAATTCCTTTATGAGATTTCGACCCAATTCTCCATTTTCCTAGGACTGTTGATATGGCCGGATTCCCCATCCAGTGGGTCCAAACGATTGAAGAGGGATTACGACCTCTTCTTCTAAGTTCTTCATTCTCATCATCTCCGAACCCCACTACCTCTTCTTCCAAAGGAGCCCTCTGGACTTCATCTTCTATTTCCACCTTGCTGACAATGCATCTTCCTCTTCGTAGATGGTTGAATTGTCTTGCATCGAAACTTCTTCCCCACCCTTTTTCTCCAACTCTGCCCTTTCAAATACGTTATCCCTTAAATTAGGTCCACCTGATCTACCATCATTCAAAGCAACATTCACCATGATAAAAGAAGAAAAAAACATGAGAAGGGGTAGAAGGAGGATTGCACATAGAATCAATGCAAAAATTGGTAATTCACTTAAATTCCCAAGCTTGATCAGCTAATATCTTCTGCAAAAGGGATCATTGTCGAACAGTAGTTAAGACCAACTTTAGTGCTCTTCTGAACAACTCCTAATTCAAACCTTTTGTATTCTCCCTCGAACCTTGCTGTCAGAATCCTCTCCAGCTTCTGTCTTATCGTCTCTATCAACGATCAGGTCTGCAACCCCTCTTACAAACCCCCTTTGTTGTAATGAAGTGAAGATTTGGCTCTGAGAATCAGAACTTAGAGGACAGGGTCTGACTTGGACTTTCGTCGGATGCCTTTGAACATGGGCCTCCCCCCATGGGCTTACCTCGGGATCACTCATGACTCGTCTAAGAGGTTGAATAGTGTTGGGCCTCACCTGGCTCCTAAATTTGACACCCAAAGCCCAACCCACATTGGGCTGATCCAATGCTAGATCCCCTCTGGGCCTTATGGGCCATTCTTCTCCAAGCCTAAAATACTAATTTCCTTCCTCGAATTCTGGCCCATCACCACATCAACATCGAGCACACAACTTTCGAAATTCAAAATGCAACCAACGTTGGCCCTACATTTACCTTTAATCATACAGTTTAGGTTAAAAGAATTCCGTACTTCATCTTCTTCCTCATGCCAATGCTCTTGTCTAATGCCGGAGTTCATAGCCACCCCATTCTCCATTAAAACCACTCATGCCAAAGTATTTTCCCACCAAATCGGTCAAGAGACAACTTCCTGCCCCTTCTTGATCCACACAAGACTCAGCCATTGGTCGAAGCTAGATCTCCTAATCAAGAGTCGAATCCACTATAAGTCCTCTCCGATCTCTGTTTTACAATCAACCTATTGGAACCTCCACAGAACTCCCCCAGCTTTTGAAACAGCTCCCCACACCACATATGCAATGGGACTCCCACCACTCTCACCCAAATCTCATCACGGACTTCTGGATCTTGAAAACAGCGAAATTCTGGCGACCACCAAATGACTTTCACGTTTCTATTACCAAAGCTCCAAGCATCCCTTCTTGCTATTATGGTGAACAAAAATTTACCAGTGTTATAAATGTCACTTTCACTAGAAGTTTTGCCACCGAGGCCCGGAGAAATTTCGTTGAAATATTGGGTAGAATATTTCTTCAGATGGAGAGAAATGAGGGAAAATTAGGAAATAACTTTGATTTTTTTAATGAAACTTCAGGGGTCACTGAAACATGTATAAATACACACAAACAACTCAAAGTATAACGATAAACAACTATGCAGTGATGAACAAACATTTAGGGATCTAAGTAGCATCGTGTTGTCAACCAATAAATGTGAACTATCAACCACACAAAAGTCTACGTCAAAATGTCAAATACAATATTGAAACAACTAAAAATGCAACATCCAAAGACATGATCAAATGTATGATCACAATGAGTATTACATCCATAGAGAGTGTCGAACCTGCTCGAATAGATGTGTTAACATGCATTTTCAACCTAACGGAACTTATGCAAAAAATACAACTTAAAACAAAAATATGTGAGAATATTATATTACCTCACAAATCCCCAAAATTGATGCTTCAATTTTCATTACGCCGTGTGATTGTTGTCAGATCTTAGTATTGAAAATCAGTTTTTTTGGCCCATGCTAATCCTCATTAAGATTTGAGATGAGAAAATAGAGCTCACTGTAAATCTTCCACATCGGCCCCGCTTTCAAACTTTAACATCCGGTCCATTCCCCAAGTGATTTGATTGGAGGAGTGATATAAAGGATGTCATTGCCTCTAGTTATCTATCAAAGAGATCTCTTCTAAACCTAAGATTATTATTAATTTTCTGCTGATACCTCACCATAGGATCTCTGGCTCATGCCTCCAACAAAGATAACAAGAACAGATTTGGGAAACATTGCTGAACGGTTGTCAGTCCAAAATTTTATCTTATCGCCAATCGCTACTCTGAACTTAAAATCCTCATCTGAATTTATAACAGGCACTAGAAATGGCCTTCCAAAGGCTCAACCTAAATGTTCCCATGAAAGGTTCAGTTTGCCACTCCTGAAATAAATAAAATAAAATACAAACTGGATGGAGTTAGAAAAGATTTGTTGGTGAACATTTAACTGGATATATAGCTTTGGACAGATTAGAATGTTGAGAAAGGATTTATATTGCTGATTTCTACTAGTTGGGAGGATATGGCGTCATTGCCTCTGTCTTGGTTCTTATTACTATGCATATGGTATATTGAGGAATAAAGTGTCCAAGTGCCAAATTGTAATTGGATCCACACTATGTAGTTCCATCCTTTCTGGATAAAATTTTGTAAGCCTGTACACGCACAGGTTCACGCTCACACGCATGCGTGCACACCCACTAATTTCTTTAGCCATTTTCCTCCTTTTTGTATGTTCATTTTTTGTGTATGTGTGTATTTGCTCATTTAGGTGTACCCTAAAATAATATCATTTAAGGCAAGGGCTCAATGTTCAGATGTTTAGGTGGCGTTTGGCATTGCTTCTATAAGCACTTAGTGCAGCTTATAGCTTATATAAGTACTTATTAAATTTCAAAACGTGTTTGGCTGGGCTTTTGGGTAAGTTTTTATCCATAATCACTAGGAAGGCTACCCATAAGGAGAGGCTGCTCTCAAGTGCTTATGCGTAAGGTATTACAATGTAACCATGAACAACTCGACCACCACCACTACCTCCCCCCCCACCACCACCATTTGATTCGGTCCATTTCGGGTTAACCCAAGTTTAGGCTTATGAAGAAAACACTTATTTTCTTCATAAGCACTTAAATAAGCACTTATTGTTGCTTCAAGTAAGCACTTATTGTTGCTGTGGATAAGTGGTCCCATTGAGCCACTTATCCAATAAGTGCTGATCCATAAGCACAAGCCAGGCCAAACGCCACCTTAACGTTGCCGACATATTTGAATCACTTTGAAGCACACACTAGTAGGTTCACAAATAGTTGAAGGTATTTACTAGTACAAGTTAAAGAAACAGAAAATAGAGAAACCAAGATGTGGAGAATTTGATCATATTTGGGTATTCCATACCAACTATTGAAACAGAATATGGTTCTCATATGTGGACATGAGGTCAAACTTAAGTAGACAAAAATGAAATGAAAGTCACGAACATTGAGTCTGGTATATTTGTTTTCATCTCCATTAAAGTCAAAAACAACTTAGAAATTCTTAGCTTCTCCATATTTGGATTGAAATGTGATATTTGCCTAGATGGTTTGTCAAATTAGAAATCCAATTCATATTGTGAGTCATGTTGGATGCTATAGATTCAGTAACGCCTTGAATGGTAATGGCGATACAAAACTTGTTAGTGTTGTTCTAAATTGCAAAAACCTTGAGCTTAATTCCTGGTTTTATAGCTTTCTAACCAAATTTGAATCTTCTTATAATGCAGAAGCGCTACGAGGATATTCCAGTATTGGGGACAAGGCAATCTGAAGAATGAATTATCGCAACTTTCTTACCTTTTTTGGAATTCTGGATTTAACTGTGTCGTATCGGAAAGATGCCAAACTTGATAAAATTTGTCATTATAATAAGAGCTATTGTTTGGATGGGATCTGATTGTAATTCTTCAGGAGTATGATTCCTAGAATTCTCAGCTTCAGAAAATGTATTGGACCATGTTAAGTTTCTGTTAGGGTTTTGAAGATCAAATGTGATCTATCCCCTTTTTCTTGGCCTAATGCTTTATATGGGTCTCAAATATCTTTTTTTTTTAAGGCAAATTTTTCCAAAGGTAGGAGTGCTAAAAATAAAATCTCCAACCATGGAACCATGTCCTTCCATTGCAATTTGAGTCTGTCTAGATTGTGAGGAGCTTGCTTTTAATTTTATTAAATTATATAAAATTGCAATTGTAGAGTATCATTGTGAATAGTTGCACGATCGCCTTTACTAAAATTGATGATTTAGTTCAATAACGTACAATTGGTTAAGAATTGGCTTTTCAATGGGCTGAGCTTGAGCACTATAATTAGGCTCCCAAGCCAAGCTTTTTACGAGCTGAGCACAAAACAATTAATGAGCACAATTAATGAGCCTGAACTTAGCCTCCTAGACCCAAATATCTTAACAAATCTGAGCCTTATTTAGGTTACGAGGGTACTTTGATCTGGACAAAGCTCAACTCGTTTACAACCCTACCTACGAAATCTCAATGAAGACAACCGATAAGTATGTAACACTTGCACTGTTTGGTTTATTATTACTATTTGTTAGTCTTAGAGGTATGTTAATGTGAATGAATTAATGCAATTTTATTGTTTTGTAAGTGTGACAAGGATGAGGAGAAAATGGGCTTAAACCAAGCCACTAAAGCTTCAATTGGATCAAGCTTCAAGGCATGTAAGAGGATGTGATCAAAGCCCAAACACACCTTGAAGATGGAGGAAAAAGCCACGGAGGATGCCCAAGTGAAGCCCATAGCATCAAGTCAAACTAAGCCTAGAAGATAGCCCAGTTTACACAGTGTGATCGAGCGCAGATATGGGATCGATCGCAGGATCGGTGCAATCGAGCGCACACGTATATAATTACAGTTATGTGTTTGATTAGAGTTTGGGTCCGTTTGTGTTTATCTTCCGAATTCTTTTGGATAATTTTTAGATAGGAAAACATGTATTATAAGATTATGAGTGGGTTGTAGAGATTATTATGAATCAATTAAGAGTTTGAATCGGATTAGAATTCGTGTTCTTCACGTTCTTGCCGTGTTCTTCGCGTTCCTGCTTGCTGGGACGTATGCTGATCGTGGAGATGACCTTCTACAACCTTGTTGAAGATCAACATCCATGAGTAGCTAAACTCCCTTGTGGAGTGTTGATAAAAACTCTATCCTTTTTAATTATGGTTTAATCTCATGGTTTTAGGCTTTTTAACTCACTGTTTGTTGATTGCATAGTTAAGAGGATTCACTGAATCAGAATTTAGTGTTTAATACTCAAGCCTAATAGAATGATTGGCCATTAGTTTTGTTAGGATTTAACCCAAAGTGTTCTTATTTTCTGTGATTATAGAAATGCTAACTATGCAATAGTGCCTAATGACATAATGAGTATGATAGGATTTGATAGGCCATGCCTAGGGATGACGGGTTGTACTACAAAGTAGATTAATGAGTTTAGGTAGACAATCCGTGCCAACCGAAGATGGGTTATACTTGTCCCATATGATAGTGTAAATCATGCCTAAGAATTTGATAGCTTATGCGTAGAGAAATCGAAGATAGGCTATGCTTATTCTTAGCATGATACCTTTTTGGGACGTTGTGTGTGCTTGTAGCCACACAAGTCTATTTTCAGACGGTGACTTAATGCCTAGAATTTATGAGATTACCATAATTAAGAGTTAGAGGGATCATCAATACTCTACTGTTTTCTCATTGATTAGTCCCTTTTAAATTAGGTTATTTGAGTTTTAGATTAAGATCAGAATTTTCCTTTGCCTTGTCTAAATTGATTTAGAATTAATCTGGTAAATTAACAATCAAAACCCCTTCAGTCCTTGAGGTTTGACACCCTCAAAATAGCTCTATCCTACAAGGATTCGTCCTATTGTGAGTGGTAATTATTATTGCACACATTAATTTTGGTGCCATTGCAGGGGACTGATTTTCAGTTTAGATTGCTAATTTTTGATAGATTAGGTCTATTTGAATTTTCTTAGATTTATTTTAATTTTTTTTTATTATATTTTACGGCTGTTTGTTGTTTGTTTCAGGAACTTCTGCAGAATTGCGATCGAGCAGAAACTTGCGATTGAGTGTCTTCGGATCGAGCGCAGGATTACGATCGATCATCGTGCGATCGAGCTCACCAAATTGCGATCGATTGCAAATTCACAGGTCTGCCCCGAATTGCTAAAAAAAACTTTCCAGCAGCCACCACAGCCAGGTAGCTATTTTATTTTATTTTTTTAGACTATTTCTGTTACTGGTAGGGGTGCAACTTGGGTCGATTAAAACCGAAACCGAACCGACCCAAACCGACTTCGGTTCGGTTTGGGTTGGGTTTTTATAGATTTGGTTCGGTTTTGGTTCTGAAAATATGAAACTGAATCAAATCGGTTCGGTTTTGGATTTATACTACGGTTTAACCGAACCAAACCAAAACCCGACATATATATACATTCGCTTGAGACTTTTAACAAACAAGAGGAGGGCAACAAAAAAAAAGGGAAGACCTGCTGGTACAGAGTGCTAGGCAGCGCCCCATGCATGGGACTGTCGTGCAGCAGTGCCCCGCGCATGGGCTGTTGCGCGTGTCCCGTGCATGGGGCTGCAACGCGCGCCCCCTGCATGGGGCTGCTGCACACGCACCATTTTTTTGTATAAAGTAAAAGTCCCACATCGGTTGGGGATCAAATAATCTTCCAACCAATGCACTATAAATCCTTGGGGTTAGAAAGTTCAACCTTGGGCTAGCTTGACCGGCCTAGTTCTCTTAGGCTGGCTTGACCTTGGGCTGGCTTGACAGTATTTTAATTAAATTATTAATTTGTACTAAACTGAACCCGAATCAGACCTAACCGAAAAAGTAATTTCGGTTTGGTTCTGTTTGGTTTAGGGTTTCTCAGATAATTTCGGTTCGGTTTTTGGGTTAGGATTTTTGGTTCTTAATTCGGTTCGGTTCGGATCTGGGTTATATGTATACACCTCGGTTTGGTCTTGGATTGAAGTCAACCAGGACCAAACCGAACTGAGTTGCACCCCTAGTTACTGGTGTATGAAAGGTAGGCGTTCCTTGGCCCTATCACTTTTATCTTGCAACCAAGAATTAGAACGGACTCTATGTAAGGATCAAAAAGACTCTAGCTTGGTAGGAAGACATACACTTGAACCAATGGAACCAGCAGAGGAAGAGAGGCCTGTGTTGCTTAGGGATCACTATATCCCTTCCACATATACCTCTCCTTTTTGCATTCGATTGCCGCAAGTTGCGGCAACTCATTATGAGATTAAGTCTAGCATCATACAAATGCTTCCATCCTATTTTGGACTTAATAATGAGGATCCTTACAAGCACCTCGATGAATTTCTCGAAATCTGCTCTACCATTAAATTGCAGAATTTTTCCAAAGATGCTTTAAGGATGCGGCTATTCTCCTTTTCACTAAAGGATAAAGCCAAGCATTGGCTGAATTCCTTAGGGGCAAATACTATCACTACATGGGCTCAAATGCAACATGAATTTCTTAAAAAGTATTTCCCCACAAGAAAGACCGAGAGCTATCACTAACTTCTCCCAAGTGGAATGGGAGACATTTCATGAGAGTTGGGAAAGACTCGAAGACTTACTTAGAAAGTGCCCACACCATCAAATTCCTAAGTGACAGCTCGTACAATGCTTTCATGACAGTTTAAGTGAACCACATAGGCAGATGATGGATGCCTCATGTCGTGGCACTTTTATGCTTAAAAGTGAGAATGAAGCATGGACTCTCTTCGAGAATCTATGTGAAAATTCTGTACTACATGTTTCAGCTAGTAGGAGGGCACCGGGCCTTAAGGCCCTTAAGGCTGTAAGTCTTTTTGAGGTGACTAATTCATCGGATGTGACTAGTAAGGTGGATGCATTATCACGGAAGCTAGACCAGATTATGGCAGCTGACTTTGCTCCTATTACTCCACCTCACATGTCCATCCCGAATGAACCATGTGCACTATGCTATAGTCCCTCATGCCATACTAGAGATTGTCCTTCCTCGGGACAATTTTCTGACATATCTCATGAAAATGTCAATGCTGCCTTCTCCAGACCG
>JAUPMG010031458.1:0-14659 GCA_031762675.1 Pachysandra terminalis | reverse complement strand
TGCTAATCCGCGGTCCAGAAATGGATCCCGAAGGTCGCGCCTCGTGATTCGTGCCATCCCACCTAGGGATCCAGGTTATGGGTTCGGGGCGTGACAATTGGACTGCCAGGTTTTCATAGAATCGAGATTTGACAAAATTGTATCTTTGAGAATTCTACCAGATCGAGTTTGTCAAACATCCCCGGTTGACAAGTTGAGACCTTTCCAAGCATAATTGGCTATCCCAGATCTCCGACAAGTACCGTGGATGGAACCGGGACAGGCATTTGCCAAGAATAATTAAACATGGAAGATATTGAGTTTGACAGGTGGTCCATTGGCACAAATCAGGGTCGACGTAAGCCCAGCGGCCAACGGGTTGGGCACCTTAGGGTGCCGGGGTGCCTAGCCACCTCGGCAGACACCCACCATAGCAGGGGTGGGAGCCTAGGCCTAAAGGGCTAGGCGCCCGAGCCTATCGGTTTGCCCGACACCTTGGCAGACACCCCGACAGGGATTCCCAAGGGTATTTTTGGCACAAAGGAGTTCGTTTTTACGTGTATCTGCACTCCCGAAGGTGTCAAAACGCTCGATTTCTCCAGCATTGCATGACATAGACAAATTGAGAGTCGTGCCCCACCACGACGTGTCCGACTTATGAATAATCGCTAATCAACTGATTACTTGTATGTATGAGATTGCAGGTGTTTGCCTGAGAGGAGATCTCCATCCTGAGCGAGATCCCGTCAGATGAGTTTTGGCGGTGCTTAAAGTGTGGTGGCCATGGACGAAGGTGTCGGTGGCGGTCAAGCCAAACCTTGGCACGCCAACATACGGTTCAACGACATCAAGCAACGATAATATGCTATCTCATGAGTTGGCCATTAATGAGCTTGGTATTAAATTGACCATTACACTAGTTTTAAATTGACCGTTACACTAGTATTAATTTGGCCGTTTCAATATTAATGAAAGATACTTAATACAAAAATCAATTACAAATGAAGAGGATGGTGACACTTGTCACCATCCTAGAGATTCTCCTTGGCCTATATAAAGCCTCGGAGGCTTAGGCCAAAGGGAGAAGAAAAAATAGGAGAATTAGCCCAGAGAGAAGAGACATAAAAGAGAGTCCACTTATAAGAATATCCATACTTAAGAGTGAGATTTCCGGTGAGAAAGAGAGATAATGAGTTGGGAAGACTTGTGAAAGGCAACTCTTAAGGTAGCACCGATCAAGACTTTAGCATCTCCCGTTGTCAGGCTATAGCCACAGTTTACCTTCTATGCCTTCTCAACCCACTCCCCCATACTCGGTTCGAACAAACGTCTTGAGAACGACCGTATCATAGCAATTTAGACCTGAGTCAAATCTAGCTACCCCGACCTAAAGACACGTGGGGAGGACATGTAAGCATCTTCGGCATACGTAGATAGTGTTCACCAAAATTTCACCTACAATGTATAACCACCATGATCCGCATTAGCAGTTTGTTAATCAACGTAGAAAGGTAATTATGGTAAAAGATGATTGGGATATTTTTCCTGAGTAGCCACTTGTCGATATGTCCTTTGTTGAATCTAAGAAGGATGTTTTTCAAACTGATCTAAAAAAAACACCTTTAGTAGTCATTAAGCCAAGTGAGAGAATGTTGAAATCAAGATTGTTGGAACTCTCACACTAAAACTGTTGGAATTCCCACATTAAGACTATTGGAATTTCTAGTGACCTTTATGAAGGTTCTTGGAATTCCATCACCTACAAGGTGACTTAATGATTATTTGAGTGTCTTTTAGTATCCCAATAACATGACTCTTGAAATTCAACTAAGGGAGCCCAACCATCATCAAGGTGCGTTTAACCTTAATTAATTAGAGGGAAATGTAGTCATATTGTTTATGAAGATTTATCGAGGGAATGAATCCATGAGGCTATATAAAGGGGTCTTAGTCTCTCTCTCCACTCTTGCACAGCACACAATTGTGGAGCTTGTGGCATCTCATCACTAAGCCAAGCATAAGGGTGAATGATGAAAGAGAAGATACAAGCCCATATCATCATAGCATAAGGGTGAACTTTGCTAGAAAGCTTGCGTAAAGGAACGGTCACTTGGTTTACAGAGCATGGCTCAAGGTAATTCTTGTATAATTTATTTATTTTATTGGTTCTATTATTGCATATTCAAGATCCTAGTCCAGATTATGGAGAGAAAGTCTTATAGTGAGAACTTTTAAATTGTTGTACAAGACTGAAACCTTCACAATCTTTTAACAAACACCATTTGTTGTTTAACAATAACAGAATATATCCGATTAGCAAGCCAAAACCACAAAAATACTTACATCCCATAATTACCAAAAAAGTGGCACATTATACACGGAAAATCTGATAAGTCACAGGTTTTTAGCACAAAGCAGAACTAATCAGCTATTCTTCACTTCAGTTTCTCAAAATGCAAATGTGATAAGAGATGGGCACAGTTGCAAGCCAAAAAATAGGTAAGACAACACACATTTCAACGCAGAATAAATATTATTGATCCATATTCAATAGAGTTTAATAAACCTTTTATCGATGATAACAGAATCCACAAAGATCCATAGAACGGGTTCTTATAAAAAAAAAAAAAAAAAAACTATAAGTTCTAAGTTCACTTACAACGGCTTTAACAACGAAGTTCCTTCGAGAAGATCTATAGGTGGAGATTAGCCGAGAAACACGGGACTGGAAGGGCTTCCTGAGACCGTTGAAGTTTTGGGGGATGGGTAACGTTTGAGAGAATGCCTTGGAAGGAGCAAAAGAAGCCATGGGCGTAACAGATTTGCAAGAAAGTACCCTAGGGTTAGAAGAGAGGATGGAGATAGAAGGAGCTGAGCATGCCATGGCGACGACGAAGCTCTCACTGACAGTATCTCTCACTCTTTCTTACTGTTTATGAGGTTGAGACAATGTTAGACGAAAAAGATAATTGGCGAGATTTGGATTTTTTAAAAACAGTAAAAGCAGCTACACGGATTTGGGATAACCGCAGCTCATCAAGGACATTATTGCTACGATAATTGCTCTACCTTTCAAAGAAATCGCTTAATTAGGGAACTGTTAGCGAAACACTGCGAGTTAGAAAAGATAATGTGTACATATATATATATACACACACTAAAACTTTAAATTTTTTTTTTATTTTATAAGTATAGCTAGAAACATCCTTTCTAAAACCATTATTTCTAGGATGCACGTGCCCAACTGATAGAAGTTGTGCAATATCCAAAGAATAATAATAATTGAATATTTGATCAGATAATTTAATAATCCTTGTGAACAAATTACGGAACGGAAGATGCTTGGATAGATAACGAGTCACTTATGTTACATAACACTTGTAATAATGAGGTGTTTCACTATTATAGTGTCCTCAACTAGTCACTTACTAACAGATTAAAACAATGGTGCATCAAACATTGGATTAGTTTATTTATTTAGAGTTTACCTGAATAGTTGATACAAATTCTATAGTTAGAACTTCAAAACATATACATGCCATTCATTTCAATAATATAAATTGCCTTTCGACATGTCAAATGGAATTTTTTATTATTTGACTACCTTAATTTACCTCTTCTAGCATTCCATCCAGAGTTCACATCAAGTGAACCAGTGCACGAATCATTTACAAGCAAAGCTCCTGGAAAAACAATCTCTTTGTTTGAGACAAAATCGAAACAATTCTAATTCATATACAAAGTCTAAGAGAAACATTATCAATAATAGAAAGTGGAGTTGTCGGGACAAATATGCCTCAGAGCATTAGAGTTGAATGTTATTCTATTCTTGTTGTTTCCAGTGCGATTTATATTCATTGAAACCTATTTCTCATCGGATCTTGAATAGCCGATCAAGAAAGTGAGCAGGAGAAAGCTTTCAATCCTTTTAATGTGTGCTTGTGAAAATGTTTCAAGAGAAATCTAAACTAAAAATTTAAAGCCATTGTTTGCAGTTTATTTTGGTTGTTAACCTTGAAATACAACTCATTAATCCAAACTGAAAAAATAAAATTCAATAGGAAAATTGTCCAAAGATACCTTTATAGATTGCATTGCGCGAACATAATTTTTGAAAGGTTCTTCAAAATTCATCAAGAGAATGTGGGACTACATCATGAGACAAGGATAGTGGCATGGTAAATGAACTCCAACAACCTAGAAATTTAAATGAGCAAGATGAACAAAGCTAAACACCCGGTGTCAAGGATTGAAGTAAGACGAACCTCGTTTTGTAGCTTAGTTGATAATGTCTGTGATTTTGCTCCAAGATCAGAAAATGCCTGCAAAAAAAAATGATATATTGTATATTTAGATTCACACTATAAGGCCTAAGGGAAAACCCGAAAAAAAAGAAAGACAATAGAAAATATTTGAACAAAGAGTTTGCAAAGTTCTTATCACTTGTGTACCTCTTTACCAGACGAAACGCATGCTTCTGTGCCTCAGCTAAGTGCTCTTCATACTCAAAAATTTAATGTTTTAGTTTTTCGTATTCAGGATTTCATTTCTCCATTGGCTTTTCCTTTCCAAGATCAACATCAGTTACATTAGATTGTACATCCTGCCAAAAGACAGTACCCAAGTCAATTTTCGGTCATTAGGATCCACGAATGGATGGTTATTATTGTCAGGGCAGCTCTTCTGATCCAATTAGTTGGTTTGTTTCAGTTTAGTGTAACGTAATTCGGCTTGGTTTAAGTTTGACCACTAAACCAAAGCAAATCGACCAAATTACACCCTTACTAAGAATCAAATGGATTTATTTCTATGGCTACATGTATGTGTTTAATGATTTTGTTTCTCCTAACAAATGCTACTCCATCCTTGCCTATAAAAGGATATATGACTTCTTTAAAGTAATGTCTAATTAAGCTGGCTCCCAAGTCAGTGTCAACAACATTTTTTGGTTTCTATTTATATTAGTAGGCCAATGTTAGCAGGCTTGTTTTCCATCTCTTAAAGCTAGAACATGATAGATAATCCAAAATTGATGGTTTAGCGGCATAATCTCATGATTACCATTGTACATTATCAAGGGGAATGAAATCGAATATAACAATTATCTATTATGTGATTGTTTGTGTATCATAACATTTGCAATTATACAGCAAGGCTCAAGCACGTAATATTAAATAATCTTAAGGAAGCAACTATAGTAAAATTTAGGGATGCAAAGTGCGAGATGATCTAACATTTTTTGAGTTACCTCGTTGATGTACATGGATGAATAAGTGCATTACTTGACTCAACAACCATGGTTTCCTACTGAAGCAGCTTGTCACCAGATTCCTCAAGGAGACACTAAAGTTTAGGGTAAGACCATGTAACAATCTTTATGCAAATGAGAACTTTGTTGTCATTCAAACTGGAAGCAATTAAAGCTAGCTATGTTACGTTATGGATGAGTTCTCAGGGTTTTGTGTTCTCAGATTGGCAAGGAATTGATAGGATGACTTCACCACCTCATTCAAATTATTCATATTCTGTTCAAGCTGGGATTCATACTGGTATTGACATGGTCAGTGATTGTTTCTCTATACAAGTCTCATCATGGAAAAATTGGAACTTGGAATAGAGGTGACTGATCTGTTTACTAAATTCTGTAGGCTTTGTATTGGTTGTTTAACAGGTCATGGTTCCCTAAAACCATTTTGAATTCATTGATGATTTGACCTATCACATGAAGAAGAACATCATCCCCATGAGCCATATTGATGATGCCGTGAGGAGAATTTTGAGGTCAAGTTCATGATAGGCCTTTTCGAGAAACCTATGGTTGATCTCAGCTTAGTAAATGAGCTTGGAAATGCAAAACTATGGATTCAAACAATTTTTTTGGAATACAAAACTATGTGTTCGCCTCGACATTTTTACAAGCAACGAGAACTCATGAATCTTCACATGCAAACTAAGAAATACAAAAAATCAGAAAACTGAAACAAAGAAAAAAACAATTGAAATCGAGAAATAAGCACAGGATAAGAAACTAAAAATGGAAAAGAGCTTGAAGTGGGAAAGACAGGTTGACATCATATACGACCCTTGGAGAATAATAAGTGTTAAAGTCTTAAAGGTATAAATTGTAGTCTTTAACACGTAGTAGCATGACGTGTTTGTAAGAATAGGTATAGATGTTATACAATGAATGACGTGTATGCTAGCTGACGGGAGGGTAAATTGGGCAGAAAAATAAAAGAAGGACGCACCGACACACAGTCTCAAATGTCTCTTTTATATATAGGTATAGATAGATGTAGAAAAGTGAGAAAAAAAATCAATTTTTAAAGTTGGGATGAGCCTATAGTTGTAAGCCTAAAGAGTTGTTATATTATTGTGCAAGACCTATATACATGTTGCACATGTTAGGGACTTGCACCTCATTTGAATTCTTTTTCGTAGTACATTGGATCTCACTCGTACAAACCAACCTAGTATGCTCCTAGAGCGTGGCTGCATCTAAAGGACTTGCGGTATTCAACATGGTGGCAACTTGAATGGCAATTGACAACAAATCTTGGTTGAGGCGACCATTGAGCTATGAGTGTAATCCATCTTTTAGGTGGTGAATGTGAGATTTAATCTTAGTATTGGTGATGCTCAAATCAGTCAAGGATTAATTTAACAAATATATGTTAATTAATCAAAAATTTAAAGTGGGATGATAGCTTTCAAGGAAGTCAATATCCACCAATTTGAGTATGGAAGGTTCGAATAACCTGATCTGCACTAGCCTAAACCAAAAGTTGTCCATTCCAATGCAGGATTTCCCTTTGTAGTTGATTGACTATGATGAAAAACAAGGAAGAAAGATCAGCAGATCAGTCAGAAATGTTCAAAAAAACCCCCACAAAGAATTTTCGAAGGACTCTTTTCAAAAGTCTAATAAGATCAAAAGAGCTTAGAGAGGAGAATTCCCAGAAGTCCAGGAAGAGTCCCTTTCTCAGCACAATTGGTCATTTTATAGCCAAAATTCTCTCGGATCCCATCACTTGGTTTGTCAAAACGTTCAATAAAGCATCTGAAATGTTTAATCAATGCACATGAAACATCTTGAAACATCTAATAAATCCATATAAACGTCTGAAACGTATGATAAATGCATATAAACAAGTGACTAAAATTGGGCGTGAGGTTTATACAGCTCTTAACATGACATGACCACGGAGGTCTTGAAGGGATTTGTCTCTCTGGCCCGCCATTTTGAAAATCTGTGTTTATTCCCCCTATGTTTTGAGTAAAGAACCTCAAGTTTAAGAATTTCGATAAATGATTGGATGTCAGGGAATGTTCCCTTAAGAGAATGCAGTTCATAGCAACAAACTGTTATCCCGAATGATGGTTCGAGATATTAAGGTGGCCATCTCGAATAATCGGTACGAGATGGCTATCTCGAAGGATAATTTGTAACCTCAAAAGATGGTTTCAAAATACCGAGGCGGTCATCTCAAATAACAGTTCGAGATAGTCACCTCGAGGAGTGTTTTACTACACCAGTTTGACAATATGTGAGTTAATTACTTCGATGCTCAAATTGTTTATTTTGCGTGTTGAAAGTTTGTATAACAGATTGGCCCTTAATAGGTGGCTAGCCTTAGGTTACTTCTCATGAAGTGATTAATATTTTATCCACTTAACGTGTCCTCCCTCAAGAGGTGATTTGACTTATATAAGGTTGAAGAGTTAGTCTGACTCTTGACAAGCAACTTCAAAGAAGATCCTCAAATACTGGATTTCTTGATTGGATAGACTTCGAGAGAATGTTCCAAGCACAGATGGAACCTCGAAATGATAGTGGATTGAACAGCACATGTGTACTATAGTTCAAGCTTTCGAGGAAGCATCCCAACACAGGTTGGTTTCTCGAGGGGTGCTCCCAAAACGGCTTGGTCCTCCAAGTAAGTCGGTTTAAGCAGTGATCCCAACATGGGTTGGTCCTCGAAGTAAGTCAATTCGAAGGAATATTATCAATACAGATGGGTCCTCAAAGTAGGTCAATTCGAAAGAATATTCCCAACACAGGTGGGTCCTCGAAGTAAGTCAGTTCGAAGGAATATTCCCAACACAGGTGGGTCCTCAAAATAAGTCAGTTCAAAGGAATATTCCCAACACAAATGGATCCTCAAAGTAGGTCATTTCGAAGGAATATTCCTATTATAGGTGGATCCTCAAAGTAAGTCGGTTCGAAGGGTGATCCCAACACGGTGGGTCCCCTACTCGAAAAGGAGTAGTTCGAAGGAAGTGCTCTTCGATGAAGAGAACCTTCGAATGAATGTAAAATCCAATTTAATATGACACTACCACATAGAATGTTGTCATTGGACCGATTCAATTTACAAATTGGCTCATCATCATTAGCCCACTATGGTTGGAACGTGTTGATTAGACACGTTGTAAGCGCTATACAAAGAAAGAGGCAATTTTACTACGCACATTAAATGCATATTGAGTTGCTACAATGTATGTTGAATCATAAAGTAGCTGTCACTATACCTATTTCCTGTAAGAAACATGTCACGTTAAATGCATACGCTGAGTTGTCCTTCGGGGATTGCACGGTTCATTGTCACATCCCAAACTTGAAAATCTCTATGGAGTTTCCATGAATTGGAATTGTAACACATCACCCCATATCCCTATGGGAGTGGTACACCAAGAAACCATAAGCAGAAGACATTTATTAATTTATAATAAATATTTAAATAAAGGTACAATCTGTCCTTTCTAAATAAACAGGAATAAAACTATATCTAATACGTTTATCTTTATCATCTGACTTCTATATTTTATTCGCTTTATTCCCATAGCTCTCTCTTCGATAGCAATCATCATTTTACCTGAAAAATATGTCATAAAAGTTACACATGCTGAAAGCTCAAATGAGTTGACCTTCAAAGCAAGGTATTTACTCATATCCCAATGCTATGAGAAAATATACATAATAATAATATAATCTGAAAAATAATGAATAATAGGTATATATGAACATAATTCAATCAAATACATGTTCTCTCTCCAAATCTCACTTTGACATGTATTATAAGGATGTCCACGGTCATATTTCAACATCTACAATGCCTAACTCTATATGATACCATGCAAGTCTATGCACATCATACACAAGACAATCACAATAACATGCACAAGAATATGAAATGCAATGCATGTTGTTTGGCATTCGAATAGTGTATGTCCCACACTAGATCAAATCCAATTACCACTAAATGTGAAATCATCCCCCAAATACAAGGCTATGATAAAGGATTATTCTATGTGTGCATCATAGTTTCTAGGCGTTGTGACCTAATGGGCACAATCCCCACTCTTATCTTTTTATCACGGAACGCGTCCAAGGTTTCAATAATGTGAACTATCCTCTGTGAGTCGTACATTATCCGATCTACTAACAAAGGTTGACTCTTATGATTCAGAATATTAGGAAATGCACTCCATCACCTATCATCTTACCACAAGTCTCTTGGGATACCTCCCTCACCTTGGGCGTATACAACACTTAGTCCCATAATGGACAAGCAATGGTCACAGCCATATCATGAGTCATGATAGTATCCAACATGGACCAAGTACAAAGTACTCTAATTTAGAATATAAGGAAGCCATCTTGGCAGTGTAGTCAAAATGAAACTCATAAATTTACTCAGCTATTAATTAATGCATATGCACATTACAATGAGATAAAATAAATACACATATATATATTCAGATTAGCATGCACATGAGACACATTCTCATGATTCTAGGCTAGTATAATGCACATAATGATATATAAAGATAAAACACACATGCAGATATGATGAATGAGTTATAAATAGTATAAATACATAAATAATAAGTCTTATTTGATTAAGAGATGAGGTATTTACGTAGTTAACAATCCTTAATGCTTAATAAGCCACATATTACACTTAAATTCCCATTAAACACGCATATAATCATAAGGAGGGTATCATCATACTTTTACATCATACAAATCATCTGAGCATAAGTGTATTGTGTAAACATAACCATTAGAAGTGTTGTAGGGCTAGTCCCACTTAAGTCTCAGAATTTCATACTGCAATCCAAAGTCTTAATAGGTCATAATTGGGGTATAGGTGATCAATTTCTCATAAATACATTCCCAGCAGCTGGGAACACAACCAATTTACTAGGCTTAACATTATACAGGTGTCCAAGGTCTCAAATTATGCAAATAGGCCACAGTTGGCTATCGGCAGGGTCATCAACACACTCAGAGGCATGCCGAAATTTACAAAGGTGTGCAAAAGTTTATAACATTTCACCAGTCGGTCATGCTATGTCTAAATAGGACAAAAGTACAAAAATATGCTTTGGTTTGAGCATCAGCAGGGTCAATCGGCATGCTGCTTGAGTCAGCAAACTAGGCAGTGAGTAGGTCTGTGGGTGTCGGCACACTCAACGGCATGCCGCTGGGAGAACTTGGTCAATTTGAATTGGGATTTCTCCCAAAGGTCCATTAACAAGCTTCAGTTATGGTTTTTAGCTTTATAATATAATTTATATTGATTAAATTGGTGTTCTTGGGATTCAAGATCCCAGTTTTCTAGTTTAATGGCTAATTCTTCAAGATTAGGCTTATACCTGAAATTCATTGTTCTAGTTTTCTGGGTTTTGTATTTGGAAACATGGGGAAAAGGTTAACATGATTTACATAAGAATTTTCCCATCCCATAACACTATACTAGAAGTAAATACACAAGACAATGAAGGAAAACTCACATGTTTGCCGTAGATTTCTTCTTTGATGTTGTTTCTTCAGCTTTTATGGGTTTTTGATCACCTTCTAATCCCTCTTAGGGTTTCCCACGAAATTCTCTTGATTCTCATCCATAAATTCACTTAATTTACTTGTTTTTATAATGATTTAAGAGTTATAGTTGTATTAGAACTGTTAACTAGTATTTAGCAGTTATCTAAACACCTATTCTAACTATAACATGTATTTTAATTTCCCCTATTAATTAGCCACGAAATTAACTATTAAATAATTAAGTATTTAATTCCCTTAGGCCATAAGGAATTACTTAAGCACATGAAGTTGATTAATTAAGTTACTTAAACCCATAACTAAGTACTTAAGCCATAATACCTAATTTAACCCTACTTCCATTATTTGAGCCCATTGCCTATTACTAATCACTTAATTAATTATATTAAGCCTATGTATATTTAAAATATGAATTTACATTTACCAAATTTAGGTTAGTCATAATCATAGTCGTGTTAAATTACCAATTTACCCTTATCTTTAAATTTCTTTTCTACTCCTATTTTTCAGGTTCTTACATTCATGCACCACTTGACAACCCAAGAAACCACAGTTTGGAATTCTAGGTGATTTCATGATTTCAAAATGAAACGTATAAATAGAAGGATAATCTTATTGGATTGATTTACCTTGCTATTCATCTTCTTTAGCTTTCTCTGTACTCTCGCATTTCTTGCTTTCGAAACTTCAGAGTCCTTTGGTCTCTCTCTCTGTTCGCGCAATAACCCCCAAAGGAAAGACTGATAAGAAGCAACCCCAGAAAACGCAAGACACTTCAAGCTCACATGTGGACTTGGGGGACAACGTATTCTGGGATGCATCCAACTGTTGGGTTCCTCTGGAGGAAAGGAATGGTGCAGAGTTGAAGACACCGTATGCAGACTCCAAAGAAATCATTGAGAATGTTAGGTGGCTCCATCTAACTCCATACTTCAAGATCACCTGTGGTGATCATCCAGTTTCTGCATGGCTTTTAAATCTCACCTAGGTCTCCCACCTGGTTGGGGATCTTGGTGTAAGAGTGTTCTGGCAAACCCTGTCTATAAGGCCAAACGGAAGAGTGCAAGCATTTTTAAGGTCATTCGGGTGTCTCTTTTGGAGATTTATCGAGACAATAAGGACCTGAATGCCTTCGTCCTTCAATGGAACCCACAGACCCACACACTCTTCATAACTTTTGGGGGAAATAGTCCCAATGCTCGAGGATGTACACATGTTGTGCAATCTCCCTATGGTGGGTGTCTTGCATACAGAGACCATCACACTGTCACGTGATGAGCACAAGACGCGGAAAGCATCGAGGGACGGTTTGCAGCTTTTGCGAAAGAAGGCTGTGATTGACGCCAAAGGAGTCTCAAGCTTGAAGGCATTGTCCGAGGGTAGCAATTCTCGTCAAACCCTCGGGGGTTGGATCCATTACTTATGGAGGGAAGAGGTCTCAAAGAAGGGGACAAACATGCTCGAAGTAGTGCCAGGGGTAGGCAGAAATAGCCTTATTTTCTTCAAATCTTTCTTGTCTATGTGTCTACCCCATTTTTTCCTCAAGGGATACCATACGACAAGATTAATGAGAAGGTTTTTCCACGTGCCATCAAGTTGGCTCAGGGACTTGAAGTTCCTTTGGCTCCCCTGTTCTTGGAGAACTTGTATGAGACCCTCAACCTGATTGTGAAGGATCAGGCCAGGTTGAGGAGTGATCGAGTCGTGGGGACGGTCGTTGACACCATCTTTCTTCAACTATATTTGTGGGAGCATTATCCGGGCTACGCTTCTACTCGAATAGTCAAGAACTCAGTCGTCTAGGCTACAGACGGTCCTCACCCTCAAGTAGCGTATTATGCAAATCAAACTTCGAATTCTGAGGTCGTATTAACGGATTTTCTAGATAAGGAAACAGAGTTCAAGTATAGGCCCCTATACTCGAAGAATCGTCAGGGTCAAGCATCCTGTGATGATGAATATTGAAGGGGTAAATCTATCAGTTGCCATTTTCCCCCTTCTCCCTTGACCATCCTAAGCTTATCTGGTGGCCATGCACTACGGCCACGTTCTGGCCATGTTCGAGGCCGACCTTGCCATTGTCTTCCATTACCACCCACACAGGGTGATGAAGCAATTCAGGATGGACCAAATGGTTCCGAAGCTTACCCCGACAGAGATTACTGTCCCTCAAGATGCGGGGAAGAAGTATTGTGTGCAGGAGGACCTGCAATGCTCCTGGGCTTTCAATGAGGTGCCCCTAGTTGCTTCATCAAGGAAAGGTGGAACCTTAAACTTTGGTTGGAATCCTGGCAAAGGCTGTTAGTGGAGCTCGACCAATTTGTGAGGAGCGATGCTGAGGACACTAAGAAAATCATCCTCCTGTGGGACTCAAGACTTAAATCAGTTGGTAAATATTTCATTCCTCCGAGAGGCATCACCATGTCTACTCCTTATGCATACTATCCAAACAACTTGTTCTAGGAGATCGAAGTTCCTAACCCCATAAGATCTTAAGAGGAGGACATGCAGACAATCCACGCTCCACCACCATTAGGAGGGCAAGGCATGAATGTCACAGCTCCAGACGGCAAAACCTCAAGCAGCAAAGCTTCGAGCATCAAGGCTCAAAGCAGTAAGACCTCAAGCAGTCAAGCCTCGAGTGACAAAATTATCCTCCCTCGAACGGGAAGTGGAATCTTTATAATTGCTCATTGAATTTATTCTAACACATTAGATTACTTTGTCATTAATCAATTCATTTGTCAACGGGGCAGTGGAAGTAGTAGGAGCAATAGGAATGAGGATGAAATTCCACTCTCCTTCATAATGCCCCAAGGAAAAGGCACTAAATCTACAGACCCCCATCTGATGAGACTTATTTATTCCTCCTTTCAACACCCAGTATTCTGGTTTGATGAATTTTGGGCAGTGACCTACCAAGAAGGTTGTTGTGACTCAGAGGGCTAAACGGGGATTGGACACCGCGGGTTAATCTCAGCCAAGAATATGTCTTTTGATGCGCTAATAAATGAGCTTGCCATTTATCGAGCTGAAGAAGCCACAAAAAGGGAGGTCAGGCAGGAAGGACACTCAACGAGTACTCAGTAGGAAGAACAAACCTCGAGTGAGGCAACTCCTTCGCTCGAAGTGCCTCCAAGGGTCAAAGCAGCTGTTGCCCATACTGAAGTTCCACATCTGAAGCAACATTTTCTACAAGTTCAATCACCCTTGAGTCCTCTCTTCCAATGTCTACTGAGAGTTCCTTTCCTAGGTTAAGTTCAAGCACCGAAGTGCTGCCAAAATTAAATGCTATATCTTCAACAGAATCAGTAGTGGATGCCTTTGTGCCTCATACTTCAAAGATCAATACGTCGAGCGCGCCACATCCTAAGATGATAGTAGTTGTGACAACTTCCTCTCTAGAGGTCTCAGGGGTGACCATGGAGGTTATCCTATTCTCTTGAAGTCCCAGGGATTTTGTCAGGGGTTCTCATCACTTCAACAGCAAAGACCTCCCTCCTAGAAGTTACCCCTCACTTTACGGATGAACAAGAGCAGGTGGAGAGAATCGCGATCCCTTCTTGTAACGACCCAATCCCAGAACCTAGACTAATTAAGATTAGAAACCTGATTTAACTTAAATAATTAGGTTTGACCTCACCCGTAACCTAGGCTAAAGATCGATAAGACCCTAACCTCAGGGTATTAGACCAACTTAAGGAAATTTAGCGAGTTGAGGTGTCAGCCAGTTCGTGGAGTTGTAATCAGGTAGTTAAATAGGAAATTAATTATTAATAGAATTAATAATTTATAATAATGACTTAAAACATCCGCCTCGACCTCATTGAC
>JAUPMG010031447.1:0-14659 GCA_031762675.1 Pachysandra terminalis | reverse complement strand
TTATATGAATAAATGTAAAAGCCCTTTGACCAAGGGCTTATTATATCTAATATAAATATATAATATAATATATAGAAATTGTTAAAAAAGAACGACAAAACGAGATGAAGAAGAAAAAAAGTACACACAAAACACAAATTTATGTGATTCGACAAATAGTACATATAAACCTTACTTTTTATTATTCTCCAAAGCTCAAAAAAGAAGTATTATAAAGAACAACCACTAAAAAAGTATGACATATCTATATATATATATAGTAGTTTGGGTTAAACATAATAAGTAAAATTACTATTATACCCCTCAATCGCTGAAGTTGACGTCGGAACCATCGGTACTTCCCGAGTGCCTCAACAGCATCAGTCTTCTCATAATTAACAAAAATATAAATGTATAATTTCATATACATATCGAGCTGAGCCTATCCAAACTCAATTCAAACTCATTAAGATAATGAGGCTCAATTCAAACTCATTAAGATGATGAGGTTTTTTTAGGACTCAGACTCGAATCGCAAACCTAAATATGGAGCTCATGCTAAAAGCTTAAACGAGCCGAGCTAGCTCGGGCTCATTGACAGCCCTACTCACAGACCAAAACAAAGGCCGCATATGAGAGTTAGGTTCAACTCTCACTACCTACAAATATGGGACTCTTATCATGACTGCAAAGAACTCACCAAAACCATTTCATGGTGATAGTATATGAACTCCGAGAGCGGTCCTTCATTCGCCGTCCATATCCGTTTGTAGACATGAGTCCGAGGGGCCGGACCGACGTACCGGATATCATCCCAACCGAACATGTCGACGATCTCGTTGAAGTCCTTGGCGTTCTTTACGTCGTAACCTCGGAGGAGGACAGCACTGTTCTTGATAATCCTCTCTTGAAACCACACTTTGTTCTTCCTAAGAGCAGTTAGCAGAGACTCCAAGTCTGAAAGGTTAGGCTCTGGAGGCTGTAAGAGTAAAGGCATGGTTTCACCATCAATGATTTTCTGGCCTTTACAACTACCTAACTTGAAATCCTTACAACAGAACTCCATCTGGGTAGGGCTAAAGAAGATCAAAACCCCTTCTAGCTATTGTTTGGATTTTTGTTTCTCAAGTGATGTGGGATTATAAATAGTGTGGGAGACTGATATGGGGTAGAGGTGGCAATGAGTCGGCCAGGTCGGGTCGTCGATGCTTAGACAAATTGAGCCAGGCTCGACCCGTTTACCAATGGGTCGGGAAAACCTTAATCCGAATCCAACCCGCCCATAAAAGGGTCGAACTTGTCAACCCGTTTAAAAATCAATTAATTATTTTAATTTTTTATTATTTTATTCTTATTATATTATTATTTTTTATTTTAAATTAAAAATTAATAATAATAATAAACCAGTCACACGAGTTTGGCGGGTTGGATCAAGTTCCACCCGTTTACCAGCGGGTTGAAAAAACCTCAATCCGAACCCAACCCATTTAATAAACAGATCGACCCTAATCCGTTTAGTCGAATTTGGTCGGGTTGGGTCGTGTTTTGCCATCTCGAAATTATATTGGTTTGTTCTGTGTTTCAAAAGGGGAATCACATAAGGTTATACATTTTGGCTTGGCCGGCCCCTTATAGATCCTTTAATGTTGTTTTGTGTGCTATTATATATGACAAATGGATTATTAATAAATTAATTAATATTGTTTAGTGGAGTATTTATATCTTGATTCATGGTGATGGATAGCATGCAATAATGCTTTATTAATAATTAATTATTTAATTGATCTTCGTTTTCCTCATCGACCAGGACATCGACAAATTGAAAACTATGGGTTTGAAACTTCAAAATTAACTATAGTTTTGATATTGTCTGCTTGTTGTAATATAGAGCATTTTGTCTGGAGCAAAAATGTTGGAAGATCAGCCGGAGTGTGTACGTATGTACCTCGCACATCCAACTGTTTTTCATATCATCACTAAAAGATAAAATTATCTGAATGCGTGGTGTGCATATGTCCATGCTCCAATCGATTTTTCCGCATTTTTGCTCCAGAATTATAAGTATATGCTACAGTATTTTTGAATGAAATGACAAAGCCTGTCTCTAAAACCAAGGAATTACAATTTTCCTTTTCAACTATATATATATATACTATAATATCTCTCTCTCTCTCTCTCTCTCTCTCTCTCTCTCTCTTTAAGTTTTTTATTTTTGATCTTAACCACGTGGTGTCCCATATCCATATAGGTGTGGGACTAATCTACGTTCGGGACAGGAGCATTAAAGGTAAACCCCTGGCCACGAGTGCTTCTAGTGAAATGCGAATTCTAGACTTACCTCCGGAGACGCTCACTAGAGCCCAACTTGCTACCAACTGAGCCACAGATCAGTGGTTCTCTTTAAGTTTTGCTTCTACTTCTACATAGGTAAAAGTGGCAACCCGTTTGATCCATCTGACGGGTTGCTAGGGGTAATAATGGTTTGGCACTTAACCTAAACTCGTATGTTTATTAAATGGGTTGGAATAATCAAATATGCATCTAACCCGTTTGATCCATCTTACCTGTTTCATTCTATTAATTTTTTTTTTATCTTTTATTTTTAAATACTTCATCTAATATCTTGTATAATATATCTGATGTCAACTTATATTGATATTATGATTTAATAATAATAATACAATATAACCTACAAGATTCTATTTTATTTCTCTAATGCTCCAATATTGATAATATGATTTAATAATAATAATACAATATTCTATTTTACTTCACTAATGCCCCAATCTCTAGCAAACCCAACTCTATCATGAAAGAGAGGAAATGAAGAGGGAAAATAGGAAATAAAACACCCTAAACCTTACCGTTGCTATGCATTTTTTAAGGTATATTAAAACAGCAAAATGCATAGTATAATAACCCAATGGTTGGTTTAGACAGGCTAACTCAAATCCGACTTGTTTATTTATGGGTTGAAAACACTCAACCCAAATCTGGTTCATAAGTTGAAAACTTGAATCCAGACCAGCTAAAACTCGTACAGGTTTGGACGGGTTGACGGGTAGGGTTGAAAATTGCCAACTCTACTCTACCCTAACAGGCTTATACAAAGTTTCAAGGATCGAAATGATCCGGTCTGTATCGGAATCGGCCAGGACCGGTCCGGTCCCAAGCCATGACACAATATTTGTATTGTGAGGTTTTGAATCGGACCGGTCTAATTGATACCGGTACAACCAATCCAGTGACCGATCCAACATTTTCTTTTTTTTTTAATTTATAAATTGATCGATCTAGACCGGTATCTAACTGAACTGGTCCAATGCCGACAGATACCGTCGGTCCAGCAACCGGTCCGACGGATCCCAAAAAGAAAAATAAGACTTTTAGAATATATGTGGCCGAGTCAAGATGGGTTGATTTGGCCGTTACACCAGATCAACTTCCTGATCCGGTCAATAACTAGCCCAAGTTTTATAATATATGTGGTCCAAACAGTTTTACGAACTAATGAGGATACAAGAGGACATAGTGCATAGTCACTCTAGATGATGGAACTCAGGTATGGCACATTAGTCCACTCGTCCACGAGCGCAAATGGAAGGGCATCAATTTGAAGGGGTTTGTTCAAAAGCGCTTTGAATCAAAATCATTGGTTAAAAATTATGTTTGGTGTGAAAAATTATGTAAAAGGATGTTCTTGTAAATAATTTTAAGTTTGATGGATATTTTTATCATTTTAAAGAATGTGCTATAAAAATAAAAGGATAATTTTGTTATTTTAAAAGTTTTACTTAAATTTAAGACATGGCTAAATGTTTCTCGCAGACAATTTTTAAAAGTAGCCCAACACATGCTTCACTCAAATGAACTTCCTAAAAAAATGCTTTTATTGTGCTACCAAACATCCAAGCATTGTGTAAGAAGCCCTTTAAGGTCTAAGAAGGGCTTCCTGGGACTTCAAAAGCTATGCCAAACGGGAGCTTGAACACTATAATTAGGTTCGTGAACCCGACTTGAGTTTGAAAAAAGCTTAGTATCTTAATGTGCCTGAGTCGAGCTTGGATTGGTTCATTTGTATATGAGACTATACATTCATATTCTTATATCTTATATTACATATTAATATTAAACATACATTTTAATTTTCTTCTTCTTATTCTTTTATTATTATTATTATTATTATTATGAAACATACGTGTTAATCTACATGTATAATAATAATCATAAATTATAATATCAATATATTTGCATTAAGTTAAGCTTGCTTTGCGAATTGAGTCCTTTATGAGTCGAGTTTTTACGAACGGAGCCTGAGATATTTTTGGAAGCTTGAGTCGAAATTTTTTTTAACAAGCCCGATCCTTGCTCAAGGTTTACAAGCCCAAGCCGAAATTGGACAAAGCTCGACTTGGCTCAGCTCGTTTCCAGCCCCAAATTTATTAAAGGTGTGTTTGCCAATATGGATTGTCTGATCTGACTAAAAATTCTTATGATTTAAAAGAAAAAAAAAAACATTTGGACCATGTTTAGATTGGCCGATCCCACTAATCCAACTCGGTATCGGACCGAGACAGTCCCCGATCCGAACTCTACCCATTGTCAGTTCAAGACTACAAAAAGGACCGGACGGCCGGCCGGAAGTCTATGAACCAGAACAGGTAGAAAAATAGCAATAAATTGATCTGAAACTACAGAATCAAGAAGTGACAAACAGAAGCCCAAAAACAATCCCAACAAATTAAAGAAGCAAACCTTGTGTCCACAAATAGTGCTCTTTCTTCGTCATTTCCGGTACAAGAGAATGAATACAAGAAACGACGCTACAGCCGCTGATTCATCCATCTTTTTTAAATCCAACTAAACTAGAGTCGTACACGTCGCCAAATATTTAGTTTTCCCTAGTTTTTGTTAGTGTCCGTTTGTTTGCTCAGATTCGCAATAACCAATGCTCACGCCATCTGGCCATAGATAAAGGATACTCAAATTAGTCAAACTTTTTTATGAACGAACGGTCATGATGGGTCAATATGGGACTATAGAGACGTGTCAAATCAATATAATAAAAGAAGAAACACTGGAGTCTTGAGCTTAAGAACCCAAAAATGATCCTTGAGGCTTGATAAACCCTGACATATGGCAAATGAATTGATAGTATGGTTGATCTTGGATCGGAATCTTCTCAAGTTTCAATCACGATTTGAAACCAATCAGAAAATGACATGTAGAATAAAATATATATAAAAGTCTCAAGCACAAGAATGAAGACAAAATTACTTTATCATTAATATTGATGTAACACTTTTATCCCCCATGTCGTATTCTAATTGGTTTCAAATCAACTAAGAGGTGATCTTCTCAAGTTTCAATTACCTGTTTAGTTGATTTGAAACCAATCAGAAAATGACACTTAGAATAAAACATAATTAACATATATATTCACAAAAATGGTAGACAAAATCACTTTATCATTAATATTGATTTAACATTTTTATTTTACATGTTATATTCTAATTGGTTTCAAATCAACTAACTTGGTGAGTGTAACTTGAGAAAATCCTGTTCCGTTGATCTTTTCAATGAGACTCATTAAGTGATGGGTCCCAATCATTTTATCATTGCAAAGCAACTTGCTGTTGGCAAAGTTTTCTGTGGGTCCCACACCTTATTTTTTGCCATGTATCAAAACTTTGATAGATTGATACGTATTTATACACATCAATAAATATAAATATGTGATAGATTGATACGTATTTATACACATCAATAAATATAAATATGTGATGTGCATAGATGCAGGTTTCAATAGCGTATGTTAAACTCATCTTGCTCCAGACGATATGATCCCCATGTTGCCTAATAAAATATAATTAGGCTAACTATCACATCCTTTCTCACGAAAGAACAAAAAAAGAAATTTAATAAAAAAAATTGAGGAGCATAAATGGCGGTTCTATGACCCTATTCTATTAAGCCTTTTTTAAACTAATCTAATCTTCGTTTGATAGATAAAACCTAGAGAGAGAAAGAGACGCAAAATAAGATGGGTTGTGCTGTGAAACCCTAGATTTTCCCTACTACTTCCTAGAGAAAGAGAGAGAGAGAGAGGTGAGGATCATGGAGGTGAGGAATATAGTGGTAGTGGTGGAGGAAGTGGAGGTGGCTCGAACAGCTCTCCAATGGGCTCTTCAAAACCTTATTCGCTACGGTGATGTGATCACTCTTCTCCACGTCTTTCCTTGTACAACAAGATCAAGAAACAAGAAGAAGATTAGGGTTTTCAGATTGAAAGGCTTTCAACTGGCTCTCTCCTTCAAAGACATCTGCGACAAGATCCCCGACGTACGTACGATGTGATCTGATCATCGATGTTTGGAAGTTGCAGGATCGAGATTATTTGGGGATTAATAATGGAATTGTGTTGTTATTACAGGCGAAGGTTGAGATCGTGGTTACGGAAGGCGATCAAGATGGTCGGACGATCTTGTCGACGGTGAGAAAGATCGGAGCTTGGGCTTTGGTTGTGGGACTCCATGATCACAGCTTCCTATACAAGTAAGTCATCAATTTCATTAATCTTATCATCTAAGATCGAATTTGTATTTGAATAGTCAGAATCAAGGAACTGTTCCATCTCCATAACTATAAATCAAACCCTTCACAATTAGTTTCTAATGAAGGTGGATGAGCAGAGTTGTTCAACTGCAACACAGGTATATCGTATATATGTGTGTGTATATACATATACAGGTGTAGTCGATGGCTTTCCTATACGGCTCGGCCAGAGAAGAGTTTTGGATGGCTTTTTTGCCACGTGGCAGTCAATAGATATCGTCTATTGCTCAACCTTCTCTTAAAAAGTGGGACCCCACATGTGTATCATCAGCACGTGATAATCACGTGTGTCCTTGTGGGTTCCCTTTTTGCATAGAAGCAGCAACAGATGATTTCAACTTCGTGGCAGCTGTCCATTAAGATGAACGGTCCTACATTACCCACGTCATATCTTACATGAAAGACGTGAATATCCTTGAAGCATTATTTGAAAGGGCCACTTGTCGTGAGAGATAAAATAGAAAAAAAAAAAAATTTGATCCATACATATGACACGTGCAATGCACGTGAATTTTTTCGTACTGGGAGACTGATGTAACAAGCTTATGACACGTGGCAATTAATTTGGTTAAACTTAATTGGGAACTTAAATTTCCACTTGACCTACCACAGGGAAATTAATTTCTACATTCAGATGGGGGTATTTACCATGTAACGTGAGACCACTCAAAATACGACATGTTTGTTTTCACGTGACATCATGCATACATGTCATGTGCTGAATGGTGTACGGGTATATTGCAAATATTCCGTTCGGCCCTAATCAGGTATTTTTTGTACCCCACAGCATTCAAAGCATGACAAGCTTGTTTCGAAGGTATGGATTCCAAAGGGCATGCATACATGTTATTGAGTACTAAATGGTGTCAGGTACATAACAAGTACTCTGTTCGAACATAAAAAAAATTACTCTCATTAGCAATAGCTGATCTTCTTGAATTAGTCACAGCACCATATCATCTGGAGCGAGTTGCGCACAACCAATGTTTAGTATGTATTTACGCATGTCATGCATTTATTGGTATGCGTGGATGCACACCGATGCTTTCAAGTTCTGGCACTTTTCAGAACATGGATGTATTGGTACGCCTGCCAATGGAGATGTGACGTGTGTGAATGCACATTGTTCCAGCAAACGATATCGCCTCATTAATCATCACTTGATTGACGATAGTGGTAACATCTATTACCTCAAAAATTGTGCATACAAAAAAGCAAGATATGACATTTTTTTTTGGTATGTCTTATTTGTGTTTGTGCTCTTAGGACGGAGAGTCTAATGCTGTTGGTCCAAAAAACCAAATCCACCTCTACTTGGTCGGTTAGGTGAGTTCTCTCGGTGGTGTGACCAAGGGGTTACGGGTGTACCAGAACTTTTACAAGTTCACCTGAAAGACAGGTAGGGTAAATTAAACCGCGTAAGTTAGTTTTTAACGAAGATTGGTCGATTTGTGACCGATTTCGAGTCAAACAATTGTATGGTTCCTAATCTAGAAGGATCAGTTGCTGAATCAGAGATACTGATTTTACGTGTCAACAATACTTTTGTATAAAACAACTAGAACATAAGTTCACAAACAACTTAGAAAGTAAACCTTCTAATTTGAAAATATAAGAAGTGATATGAATAAAGAATATACAAAACCTCCCGTGGTTTCTTGAATTTCGATTGTGGGACGTGACTACACTATTTCACAGGTGCATAGATCAGTATGCAGGAGACTATCGAGTGGGTTTCCGTAAATCTCCTAGCTGAGATTCCTTCATTATCGATTAGAGGGATCTTCTGAGAGAAACTTAGTTCGAAGTAAGAAGTAGGTACAGCATGATCCTTGCAGAAGCTAAAGGTTAACTAATGATCGCTGGGGATCAGAAACTAAACTATGTGTAGCTTTTGAGTTGATTTGTTGTGAAGGCTTTTCTTTGTTGCCGAACTCTTCTATTTATAAGTTCTGATGCTAGTTATCTTTTTTGACTTGAAATCTTCTTTTCCCGCCATATATAAGTAGTTGTAAAAATCATTTTTGAAGCTTTAAAAGACACTGTCATGTGTCATCTCTATGATGTAGCATGTGAGAATGGTTATGATAATTACTACCTCCATGTTTCTTCTTTGGAATGTGTCATGATGGGTAATTATCATAATTACATTGAAACCTCCATGTGTGCATGCCATGTATCATTTGCATGATATGTCACATAGCAAAATTTGATCCATTTGAGACTATATGTGAAAATATGGCCTAAATAGATACCGAGTAAAAAACATTATGTAAACTCAAACCAGTGTTTTATTATTCTCTGGTGTACGTACAGGTTGGCCGTGGGCGATGACAGCATTACAAGCATCCTCAATTGCAGAGTTCTTGCCATTAAGGATCCATTTTTAAGGACGAAAGCCACAACACAAATCAGTTCTGCAAACATGGATTTTTCGCAGATAGAGATTGATAGATTCTGGTGAGTTTCGAAAATTCTTAAATATTTGATAAACTAAGAGCCTTTTAGGTTTCTATTATTACTTATTATAGGCTTTAATCTTTCCAATTTTTTGAATGGATTGTTGCAGTATCCCTGATGCCCCTCCACAAAAAATTCCTTACCAAATCTGCCCCAGTCCTTCTAAGATCATATGGAGGAGGAGATCAAGGAGGAGGACAAGGAGTGGGTTCACTTGAAGAACAGTTGGAAGATCTTCTTTATTCGATTTCATATCGACGGCACAAGGAGGTCAAGGAGGAGGAAAAAACGAATAGAACCACTCTCATATACTCTTCAAGTTCTCAAGTAGCTTCTGATTCACCATGGTGATTCTATAGAATCTTCAGCATAGGGATCAGCTTATGTAGCAAAATTTGCTCTTTTCGGTAAAGGATCTGCACTGAATGTACTTCATACGATGCATTATCCTTGATCATAAGAGTTAATCATGCATGTTGGATGAAGTTTTCTAAGCATTGATACGTAAAAAATACGTAATCGCAAATTCAAGTTTCGTCCTCACATATTGCATAGATATCTCGTCCATCTCGATGGCAGAAGTGAGCTTGTCACTGTAGCTCACACAAAAGGTTTAGTGGTACAGACATGACATGTTAGTGCCGTGCGTGATCAGCAAATTGAGATTTGCATGATATCGGATTGTCTCACTTGTCTTTCTTTTTTACCTGTAACCAAAATGAAGAAAAGAAAACTCATGAAAGTGAAGGATGAGATAATGTTGGCGTATTTTAATAATACTAATAATAATAATAATAATAATAATAATAATAATAATAATAAAATCCCTTTTTTATTTTTATTTTTTTCCTCTTTTTTGGCTTGTGATTTGGTGTTTATGTTGTGATTTAGAACAGGGGTGAAGCCAGGATTCTAATGGAGGGAGTAAGATTTGACAAAAAAAAATCAATTTTTAATTTGACAAAATTAATGCTATTTTTGACAAAAAAAGACAAACCTAATTCTAGTTTTTATAATAAATACATATATATAATTTACCTCAGTTTTTTTCGCTTAGCCGAAGCCTTGACCAAAGAACGAACAAAATTAACTCGTCGAGTTAATCCCGAACTTGACCGAATTACTTCCAAATCGAATTTTTAACTGAGTTAACTCAAAAAGCTACCTACTCCAGTTAACTCGTCTACTTTTAGAATCATGCAAACAGGTGGGTCTACTTGTAATTTTAATATTTTAAACTTATATATATATATATATATATATATATTTTAAGAGGGGTAAAAAGAAAACTTAATAAGGAACAAATTGTAATAAGCCTAACTAATATTTGAGGGCAATTGCCCCCTCTCGCCGACATTGAAAAATCATGAAAACTTTTCATCATTTATTAGTATCTTCCTTTTCATGGGTTAGTGAGCTTGTAAAGAGAAGCAAGGAGTTGTCGCGTCCACAAGAAACTCGTGAAGCACCCAAGGCTAATTCAGTAGGATTTGAATTGTCCCTTAACACTATCAAGTTTGGACCTCTTACCCCATCCCGGTAAAACCTGGCCCTATCACAATTCTTTTAAACAAGAAATCCTTAATCTAATAGACTATTCCTTTGTGCATTTTGCTGTTATTGTTTTTAGCACCACCAAGTGTGCAACCCTTGCACCACCCCATTCAAGGAACCCAGACTCAAGGCTATATATCTGTAGCTATTATACCATCAACACCAGCCATTAGCCAAATACAAAAGCTACAAATCACACTATAATAATTATTATTATTTTCAACAGTTTGATTATCTTCATACAATAAAAATGAATAAATAAAAACAGGAGGCATCGTTATCCTAAAAGAGACGTGAATAGTTTGGGTCTCACTACCCTTTGACAATAAGTTGTGCAAAGTAGGACAAATAGGAAATTTTCACTTGCCAAAGGGTTCAAAGGGTTCACTTGTCAGCTTCTGCAGCATCAATACAATGAAGATGACAAATATCCTAAAGGAGACCAAGTTAAGATGCTACTGAACCAAAACACAATTTACATACACATCAGCTGATGAGGACTCTGTTTCTCATGAACAAGTGGAAAACTTGAAGTTAAATAAGCATAAGCTGTATCTACTGGTTTACCAAGGAAGTGAGGTGTCTTGCAACTTCTGAATCGGGAAGCATTTTTAGGATGAAGTTTGGTACAATGTGCATGTGCTATTAGTCTGACCTCAGTTGTAAAGAATGTTACGCATATTGCTTGTGCAAACAAATACCACTTCAATAAGAATGGAGTCCATATTACTCTACTGGAAACATGGGTGCCTAACCCTTGAAGGAACTTCAAAGACTCCTACTTACTATTCCTTCCTGATTTGGTGAAATTATCACTATTCAAATATTTATTTAAGAACATACAGACAAATAGCCCTGAAATCTGGAGTCCACATTACTCTATATATTAACCCTGAGAAATCAGAGAAATTAGGGGTGAAAAGGAAAAAAGGCTAATAGTTTTGTTGGACCACGAGCTTGTACTTGTGACCACAAACAATGAAGGAACGTCAAGGACTCCTATTGACTATAACCTCATAAACCTATTCCTTCCTGATTAGTGAAGTTATCACTACTCAAATACTTAAGGATCATATAGACAAACTACCTCTTGACTCTTGAGAGAAACTATAATCGAGTCACAATCACAACAAATACTTGCCCAAGTACATTTTAATTTTGTGGCAAGACGGCACCACCAATTAGTTAAAACTTGGGTTCGGATCAAGGATCGCTCCCAACCAATCCTGAGTTGTATAATCAATCTGTGTGAATCAGCTGATCCCAAACCAAAATTCAGAAAATTATACAATATTACAGAAAAATGTCTTTAAATACTACTTCATTAAAACATATATATATCACAACATTGTTAAAAATAAATTGAAGTAGTGGATATTGCATCGCATTGTATTGAGTTAATAAAAACAACATAAATCAATCAACTGTCATCATAAATGCATTGGAAACATGTTAGTAACAAATGCATTCATGTAATGAAATTGTACTAAGGATATATAATCAAAAACAACACTGCAAAATCCAGATCACGCTGAAGGATTTTTTAATATCCCACGTTTCATATCTCAAGATCGCAGCTGGCTGGCAATCCCGAGTTAACTCGGATGATCTGGATCGAGGTTTTTCGTGATTTAACACCACAACAACTGATCGTATCAGCAAGCATAGGTATCCCAAAGGAAGTATTGGAGATAGGGTAAGCCTGAATTTTGAACCCAAAAAAAAACAAAAACAATTCGTAGATGAGTTCACTTTAAGGAGAATGATGCAAATCATGATTGACTCTACTACAGAAGCCAAGGACCTTTTGGTATTCTCACTAGGGAACTGTGAGGTCCTGTTTATTTGATATCTTGATAGAACAAGGTTATTTTGTCATTTACAGATGTTTTCCCCATTATATAAATGAAACAGTTGTTCTAAATTGCAGTCATTCAAGATGTGAAAAGGCTCTTGTTTCTCCTATCTCCATCTACCCATGACATAACGGGAATAGGCCTTTCTTGTGATGACAGTCACCACATGCATGCTTTGCCCCTTCAAAAGTCTACAAAGAGTTCAACATATTTAGGAAACACACATATTCCATAGAAACCTAAGTCTACTTCTAGCTTTCCTCCATCCCCACCCAAGGGATGCTGCCTTAAAATTGGATGGCATCGCCCAAGTAACCCAAACTTTTTTTTTTGGAAGGTAATTAATTCCATTGAAAGAAAAGAGGGAGGGAAAAGTATATACAAAGGTCCAATGAACCAGGCAGATAGCTAATCAGATAGGAACCCCACAAAGCAGCAACACATACTAAAAAACAAAGCCCTCCGTAACATAACCGAGAAAGCTGAACAAAACTCAGCACAAGAGTGCAGAAACAAGGCAAAAAGGCCATCAGACCAGGCCCCAGTTGATCAGAAAGTCTCTGTTCTGCTGCAAGTAGGCAGTAGGCAGATTCCCCCAGCTCCTGGGGACAAACCAACATCTTGACATCATCCACTACTTTCGCAATGACACCTTCTGTAGTACAGTATACACCCTTGAATAATCTTGCATTCCTTTCACACCATAAATGATACACAGCAGCAGCAAAGGTCTCTCTTCAAACGGGAAGCCAGGTGCTTGCCTGAGACATTGGAAGAACACTACTCCACCAAATTAATTCAGTCATGGGGGGTGCTGTGAAGACGGCACTTATTCACTGAGGCGTCCAACAAAGTAGCAGAGAATTGACAGTAGAAGAATAGGTGGGGATGGTTCTCAGCAGAGCCAGGACAGAGAGAAGTGGAGGGGGATAAGATGCCCATACCTGCCAACCTATCTTGGATCAAAAGGTGTTCCTGGATGGCCATCCAAAGAATGAAAGCATGGTGAAGAATATTACCATCAAACCACACCAAATTATACCATACCACCTTGGCCTGAGGAGGTCCGAGGGCAGAGCAAGTGCTTTTGATGCTAAATTTAGCAGACTTGCAAGGGACCCAAGTAAATTTATCTTCATGAAGGTTGTGAGAGATGGGGATAGTGTTCAAATGACACCACAAGAGATAGTTCTGAGGAACAGAAACAGGAGGAGGAACCCACTCCCCAATGTACAACAGATCAGCCACCTTCATATTATCACACTCATAGTGACTAATCAACTCCGCTTCATTCTAGCACATAACCCACCCTTTATGAGTCGAATATTGCCTAGAGATCAAATGATCAATTGTGAGAAGTTTAATAAGGGAAGCCGAGCACATAAGAAATGCCACTTTGGTTGGCAAAACATTCTCCAAATTACATTCACTAGGGCAAACTTATCCTGCCTCAATAACAGAGATAAGAAGAAAGATCTAGCTAAGAACATCCCATTCTTCTTCCATATCCATTTTCAACCCTTCCTACTACCCCTAAGAAGACAGAAGTGGAATACAACAAATAGGCCATCGAGCCCATCTCCTAGTCAAACAAATTGCACCTAAGAGGAATGCTCCAAGAAAAATCCCCATTTAATTTGGAATAGCATCTCTTAATCCAAGCTTCATGTGAGCATATCAGTTGGTCCAAAAACGGATACATGTAGATACGCTATAAAAAACATGGATACAATGATATACAAGAAAAACAGTGGATATTTAAAACAAAACTCATTTAGATGCAAAGATAAGCTAAATATATTATAGATTAACATATTTTTCATATGATATACACACAACATAATATATATTAACGTGGAAACAAACAGTTATACGTGGAGGCACATGAAAACTTTAAAAAACTTGACTAAATGTAAAGAAAAATAAGAAAAATTATATTGTATTATATGAACCATAGTGTTTGAACTCGGTTTCGGATCGGGGATCATCCCGATCCGAGACCGAGTTGGATCGCCAATCCAACATTGGATCGGACGATCCGAAACGATCCAGAAAAAAAAAAATTTAAGGCAAAAGGTGTTTTTCTTCTTCTTCTTTCTTTCTTTCTTTCTTTCTTTCTTCTTCTTCCTTTCCCCTGTTACTCTGCAAACCAGAGGTGAAAATATTGGCCATTGGGTGTCCCAATTTGATCAAAC
>JAUPMG010031436.1:0-14659 GCA_031762675.1 Pachysandra terminalis | reverse complement strand
TATTTAGTTGTGGTTTCCCACCCTCTTTTATATTATGATGGTTAGTTTTGGTGATCCGTGAGGGTGAAGGTCACAGCGTCTCGTTCCAGACCCCACTCGTGCTGACACGTGTCCGTCTGGGAATGAGAGGCGTGATAGCTAGGGATAGATTTCTCCAACCTATCTCTTCTCTTTTCTTCACGTTTGCTCTCACATTTTCCCAACTCATAATACTAAGGAGAATGGAATGTGAGTTAGAGGGAATGGAAAGCTTCCTTCCATAGCTCATGTTTCCAAACCCACAACCACCATGATTCCACGCATGGTCGTGCATTCCGAATTCATATTTCAATTTGGTTATTTCGCTTGATACCCAATTAATAATTTAATTACACTATGAACTCCCAAATGTATTCTTTTCTTTCGAAAACCACCCAAGGTCTAATTTATCTTTCAAAACCATATGATTAAAATACCAGAAAAATACACATTAAATTTTATAAATTTTTTATCATTTTTAATTAATTATAAATACCCTTTTAGTGGATTTAGGTCCTTATAACCTACCTCCCTTAAAAGAATTTCGTCCCCAAAATTACATACCTCAATCCGTGAAAAGCTGGCTTCGGACTCGCCGTGATGACTCCATTGAATCTTCACTAAAGGTATAGTCTTGGTCCTCAAGAGTTGTTCCTTCCGGTCGAAAATTCTCATTGGTGGCTCTACGTAGGACAAATCCTCACGAAGTTGCAACTGGACCCAATCCAACACGTGAGACGTGTCAGGTTCATACTTCCGCAACAATGACACATGAAATACATCGTGTACTACTGAAAGCTGTGGAAGTAAGGCAACTCGGTATGCCACATGTCCAATGCGTTCCAACACCTTGAAAGGTCCGACCTAACGTGGAGCTAACTTCCTTTTACTGCAAAAGCGCATCACTCCCTTCATAGGAGACACGTTCAAGAACATATGATCGCCCACTGCGAACTCTAAATCTTGTTCTCCCAAACTACCACCAAAGTCCATAATGCACGCCCGAAACATGTCTTCCAACACCTGGTTCACTCTCTCAGTTTGACCATCTCTCTGAGGATGATAAACCGTACTAAAGTCTAACTGAGCACCCAAGGCTTTCTGCAAACCCTCCTAAAATCTAGCCGTGAAAAGAAAACCGTGGTCTGGGACAATACTAACTTGTACACCATGACTGCACAATCTCTCTGATATACAATCTAGCGATCTCCTCTGCTGAAGCTGAAGCTGAAACTCTCACTAGCAAGAAATGAGCTAATTTGGTCAACCGATCCATGATTACCCAAATCGAGTCCAAATTACCTCTAGTCTTAGACAAACCGACTACAAAGTCCATAGTGATGTGCTCCCACTTCCACTCAGCTATTGGCAAAGGCTGCAATAATCCCGCTGATCTCATATGCTCGGCCTTTACCTGCTGGCTCGTGAGGCATCGTGCTACAAATTGTGCAATCTCCCTCTTCATTTCTAACCCCCATAAGTTCACACGCAAGTCTCGATACATCTTGTTACTCCCAGGATGAATGGAATACCGTGACTAGTGTGGCTCCTCTAGAATCTCTCTCCTGATATCTTGATCATCCGGTACACAAAGACGACCCTGGTATCTAATCAGTCCATTCGTGTGTATTGCCCACTCTAACTTCCCGTCGTTTGCAGCTAATAATTGAAGTTCCTAATCAGTCATCTGACTAGCGGCAATGCAACCACTACTTTGCTGATCCAAAAACTGCACTCCCTGATCTGCTATAGTCTCCAGTAGACTCCACTCCTGCTGCATCAACTGAGATAAAATTGCACGCAGTTTACGGTTTAAGGCATCTGCTACAACATTCGCCTTCCCAGGATGATAGTGAAGGGTAGAGATGTAGTCGCTAACCAACTCCAACCATCTCCTCTACACATGTTCAGATCCTTATGTATAAAGATGTACTTCAAACTCTTGTGGTCCGAAAACAACTCAAACTCCTCACCGTACAGGTAGTGTCTCCATAACTTCAGAGCAAACACCACTGCAGCCAACTCAAGATCATGAGTGGGATAGTTGCACTCATGAGTCTTAAGCTGTCTCGATGCGTATGCCACTACACGTCTACCCTTCATAAGCACTGTACCCAAGCCCTAAAAGATGCATCTGTGTAGACCTTCATCTTCCATCCACTGATAGGTATCACTAAGACCGGGGCTATAGTCAATCTCTTCTTGAGTTCCTCGAATGCCAACTCACACTGTTCGTCCCAAATGATTTTCGCCTCCTTCTTGGTCAAACGAGTCAAAGGTGAAGCAATAGTAGAGAATCCCTCGAGAAATCTCCGATAGTTGCCCGCCAAACCAAGGAAGCTCCTGATCTCAAACGCATTCTTCGGTCGCTCCTAACTAAGAACTGCATCCACCTTGGTTGAATCCACAGAGATACCACTCCAGGATACCACGTGACCAAAGAATCTAACCTCGTCCCTCCAGAAGTCGCACTTCTCTAGTTTGACGTACAACTGGTGATCATACGTTTGCAATACAATCTTGAGGTGCTCCTCATGCTCCTCCCTAGACCTCGAATAAATCAGAATGTCATCCATGAAGATGACAACAAATTAATCCAAATAATGCCTAAACACCCTATGCATCAGATTTATAAAAGTCATCGGCGCATTCGTCAACCCGAATGGCATAACTATGAACTCGTAATGCCCATAGCGAGTGTGAAAAGTCTTGTTATGAATGTCTTCATCTCTGATCCACAACTGATGATATTCTGACCTCAAGTCTATCTTCGAAAATAACTGAGCCCCTCTCAGTTGGTCAAACAAGTCGTCGATCCTAGGCAGTGAGTACTTTTTCTTCACCGTCACCCGGTTCAACTGCCTATAATCCACACAGAGGAGAAGTGACCCGTATTTCTTCTTTACGATCAATATCGGTGCACCTCACAGAGATATACTCAGTCTGATGAAACCAAGTGTACTCAATCCGTCCAACTGCTCCTTCAACTCGCGTAACTCAGTCGAAGCAATCCGATAAGTCGCTAGAAAAATAGGAGAAGTGCCCAGCACTAATTCTATGCTGAAGTCTACCTTCCTTTTTGGTGGCAAACCAGGGATCTCTTGGAATACAACACCGAAGTCTTAGACTGTGGGTATATCCTCTAAAGATAACTTATGTACCACATTCGTAGCACACAGGACTTCTGTCTGATAAGTGTCCTTCTCAGTCCCAAGGAAAGTCAAATGACACCCTCCAGGAAGATCGACACTATCGACTTCTCGAAACAATTCACCCTGGCATGATAGGCCGAAAGCCAATCCATACTGAGAATTACATTGAAGTCAACCATGTCCAATACCAAGAGGTTAGCCTCTAGATTTAGATCACCTACTCTCACCACACAAGCATGGCATACTCCGTGTAGAGTAGCGAGCTCTCCCGCTAGATTAACTATATACAACGGACTCTCCAAACTACTCGGTTGCAGACCCAAAAATAACATGCAACTATTGGATATGAAAGAATGAGATGCACCACAATCGAATAGTACACGGGCTGGAGTATAAAATATATGAATAGTACCTTCCACCACGACATTAGATGCACGGTTGTCACGGGGAAATGATATGTCTGTCATGGCATTGGCCCTACCATTCTGCACTGACCTAGGCAGAATTGGTCTGCCATTTCTCCTCGGAGCTCTGCATTGGTTCTGAAGATGGCCCTCCATACCACAATTGTAGCATACCCTCACGTCACGCTGATGAAATTGCTGATCCTGAGATGGTAGTGGTTGCCTCTATGCATCTCGAGCCACAGAAGCTACTGCATCAACAGCTGGAGTCCTAGCTAGCCTAGCATCATTCCGCTGACGTTGATCAGTATTCTGCCTTCGCTAGTAAGGCTAATACCGACCCTTGTCCTGCTTGAACTGATCCCTCTATGTCGAAGCCCGGTCCATGTCCCTCTCAACATGTTGTGCCACCTCTTGAACCTCAGTGTAAGTCCTAAGCCACAGTTGGTCGCAAGCCCTCCTCGAACTTAGTGGCTTTGTCTGCTTCGTCCGCTATCATGTGAGGTGCATACGTCGACATCATCACAAATCTGGCCTTATACTGAGCTACAGTGTGCGAACCCTACTCTAACTTCATGAACTTAGTAGCCATCTACTTCCTATAGCTACTCAGAAGATAGCTGTCGAGAAATTGGGTCCTGAACATCTTCTAAGTCATAGCCGCAGCCAAGTTCCTCTCCACCATGTCCCACCAGTGGAGTGCCTCACCCTTGAGCATAAATGTGGCTAAGGGCATCCTCTAGTCGTTTGGAGAACCCATCGTTTGGAATATGCGCTCCACATCTAGCAACCAGTCCTGAGCCTGATGTGGTTCACACAATCCCTTGAATGTAGGTGGAGTCAACTCCTTGAATTTCTCCAACCATGCAATTGAAGGTCCTATGACCCTCCTTTGGTCAGCCACAACTTGCCTCTCCATCTGATCTCGTTACATAGCCGCCATGTCTCCCAGTATATGGTAGACATCCACTAGCTGAGGGTCAGTGTCAGCCCTATCTCCAGATGATGATCCTTCTCCAACAGTAACTCTCCTACTTCCAGCCATCTACACATCCAAGGTAAACATTAAGTCTACTAATCTACCTCTTCACATCCTAGTAAACATGTAAACAACTATTCATACAAGCAAGGCAAACAAGCATGTTATCAAGTAGCACACAATTCTTAATTTGTGTTTCTATGCTTCTCCATCCTAACTTCAGATTTCTATATGATACCAAGATTCACTAGTCTTCTGATATCCTTACTCTGAGTATAACCTTATGCTTTGATACCAATCTATCACACCCCAAAACCCGTAGCACGAATCCCTATGTGGGCAGCAAGGATCTCAAAGTGAGACCTTCGGGTTCCAATCGTGAAACGCAGATTGCCATTAATCACAATTAATAAAAGTAAATAAAATATTTTCATTCAACAGAGTGCGGAAGCTAAACAATAACATAAATAAAACTCGGTCAATGACTTCAGCTGAGTCATGGCTGTTAAATCTCAACAGTAAAGTGTAGTCTCAAAACATAGTTTGATACATCCCAAAATTCCAGAAAAGGAATAAATGTCTAAAACTGAAAGTAAATACGCAACTGCATTATATTCAATGCCCGTCCTCATCCACCTCATATTGCAACATAAGAAGTCGGGTGAGCTTGGAATGCTCAGTAAGTGACCAATCTGTCACCCATCCTCATATAACACCATTAGTTAAAATAAAAGAAAACAATAAGGAAATACGATAAAAGAATTACATGTCAATTATTAATTTATCGATGAAATGTAAATGATATGAGATGAGTCATTCAAATGCTCTATATGTATGTTCAGTCAAAGAAGTGCAATGAAGTGTGATATGCAATGTGATGTACTAGGCAAATGTTCACTATCAAGTGATTCTCATGTGTAGCATCTCAATCAAGAACCAATTCGGACACAGGTGACCAGGAATAGCCGGATGTCCCCTCTCTGTTCCGAGCACTAACCCATGGTACGAAGGCCACCATATACTGATTTTATGATTGTAAATACTCAAGGTATAGCTAACCGCATAGGATCTCACAAGATACCTACCCTTATTTAAATGGAACTTTCACCCGTGGGTATAGTCAACCCAACCAGGACACCTCGCAAGTAAAATTCCATGCTCTCCTCTCCGGTTCACTTAAAAATCCACATAGGCCTAATATGCATGCATTAGTTAACTTAGGATTCAAATAATAATCACCACCGGAAACTATCTACGCGCCCATACACGCGGATAATCCAATTAGAGACCATCATAAGCTTCTTACAATGTTCTATTGAAACAAAACAAATTGTATCAATCCTCCAAGTCAAGGTTAAGTCAATAGGTTGGTTGGTGAGTGAGGTGTGCCATGGAACATAAAAGTTGATTCCCTGCAGGTAGGCTCAATCCTTCTGATCATCCTTTGATTCCAAAATACCATATCTCAATCAATTAGCACAAACCCCAAACCAAACCACCTAAAATCCAACATCTATACCCCTATGATAACCCTGTCAGTAGCACCACCGATGTACCGGTGCCTGTCGGTGGGGTTATTACAGTGCAAATCAAGTCTCTGTCGGCAGCATCACCGGTGACCGATGCCTGCCGACGGCTCATTCTTACCCTGTCGGCAGCACCACCGGTGTACCGATGCCTGCTGACGAGTTCATTCATGCCCAATCCATCCCTTGTCGATAGACCCACCGGTGTACTGGTGCCTGCCGATGGGTCAAAATTCTAGGTAATTTTCCAGATTCTGAAATCCATCTTTTGAAACCAAATCAAAACCAAACCATACATAGAATGTTAGGTGCATCAAAATCGAGATTGAAAATATGCCAAAACATACAATACATCATTTTGAATGCAATCAATAGATAATCATGCCATCAAATTCATTTTATAAATCGAAGAACACAAACCAACAATCATGGAGTAATATGGAGAATACACAGAAACTAGGCTTACCTTTGTTTTGTACTTGGTTCTTAGAGATTGGAATCACCTCTCTTCGACTCCTCTTCTTTCCTTCTTCTTCTTTCTCTTCTTTTCCCTTTCTTCTCAACCGAAATGGACAACTAGGGTTAGATTTCTCTAACCTATCTCTTCTCTTTTCTTCACGTTTGCTCTCACAATTTCCCAACTCAAAATACTGAGAATGGAATGTGAATTAGAGGGGATGGGAAGCTTCCTTCCATAGCTCACGTTTCCAAACCCACGACCCCCCCTTGATCCCACACATGGTCGTGCATTCCAAATTCAAATTTCAGTTTGGTTATTTCACTTGATACCCAATTAATAATTAAATCACACTATGAACCCCCAAATATATTCTTTTGTTTAGAAAACCACCCAAGGTCTAATTTAGCTTTCAAAACCATATGATTAAATACCAGAAAAATACAAATTAAATTTTATAATTTCTTTTTATCATTTTTAATTAATTATAAATATTCTTGCAGTGGATTTAGGTCCTTACAGAAAGCTAATGAATTGAAATTGCATATAACTTTTGACTTCAGAAAAGCCATGATCCCCAAAATCTAGCAACGTAATTCAAAAACAATTGACATAGTGTCAATACATCCAAAGCTATCCATAAAACGTAGACGTGGAGTTCTAATTAAAAATGGCATGAATAGTAGCTTCCATCCTAAATCCATCCTCATCACCCATCATCTTGCAACATGAAACGTTGCGTGAGCTTAGAATGCCTAGTAAGAATCATAACTGTACCCATCCTCGTGGAACATCGTTAGTCTAAATCCAAGTACAACGATCATATGATACAATTAAAAAGGAGAGAAATACAATCATGCATCATGATTCAGGTCTTAGCATTTATCCACATCATTACACGAATAATGATAACAACAAGTACAAAGGGACAATAAATTACAGTAAAGGATGAGATGAGTGAATGCTAATGCACCATGATGATCAATACAAGTGATGCAACACCCATTGTATGAATGCAAATTAATGCTATAGTGACCCGGATCTGGAAATTAATAATAATAATTAATGTGTGATTATTTAATAGAGTTAAATAAATATAAATGAAATTGAGTTCTAATTTGATTGTTTTATATTCCTGATTGATCTAAGAAACTGGAATTAGTTGAAGAATAAGTAATCATAAGCCTTAGGTTATCCTAACAACATCGTATGTTTATATGAGAATGAGTATGAGAACTTAATATGGTGATAATATGTAATAGTAGTGTAGAATTGGATCAAGTTGTAATTAAGTGAAAGTATTGGGGTTAAATTATAATTAATAGGAAGTATAGGGGATATGAGATAATTAAATGAAGTTGACTTGGGCTGAGATTTGAATTGATGGTGTGAGTCATTAATTGGAATTAAGGTTAGTTTAGTAATTCAACATTAGGTTTGAATTACTTGAATTTGGATTAGAAAGGTAAGAGAGTTTTTTTCAATTCACTAGGAGTTTGGTTTTAGAAGGATTCTTAGTGAGGAAATGTAATAACCCAAACAAAAACAAATAGGGTTAATGTATAATTAATAGAAAATTAGATGTTAATTTAAAATTTTAGTAAATGACTGTCATGTTTGACTTTTGACTGATTGTGATTGGTGGATTGTACTAATAGGAAACTAGGTACATTACACACAATCATAACTTCTTAAGTTATGACATGTGGCTAAGATCTTGTAGGAATCTCAAAATATAAAATAATGACTAAGATTTTGTAGGAGCCTTCAATTCCCAATCAATGGCTGAGATAAAAAAACTAAAGATTAGTAAGTATTCTCTACAAACTAGAATAGCAACTATTTAAACTAAAGCTAAAGCTCTAAATAATAATTAGTAAGAAATTAATATTAGAAACAAACCCACATGGGCTGGAAAATCCATCTAAGGGCTAAGATTCAAACTAACCGATCTAAGGGTTGAGATTAGAGTTCCTAGAGTTTCTAATCCTAGAGTTCCTAAGTGTCTATATAAACACAAGGCCTGGAGAGGTTAATTCATTGCTTGGACAAGAAGAAGAAGAATAAGAAGAAGAAGAAGAAGAGGAAGTAGGTGTGATTCTCTACACCAACATTCAAACTAAGGTAAGTATTCAAATATAACCTTATTTATGATTTTAAGAGGAGCAAATGTCGTTTTTCAATGTGTATGAAGTATTTCATTGGTTTTACTTGTTTTCCAAGTTTTACTGGTAGGAGATGGTAAAGTTGTTTTAAATTATTGTTTTATATGATCTAATTGTTGGGTTTTGTACGGAATTCAATTATAACCAAGGTTACTCAAGGATGCTTAGTGATTAGAGTTGAAAAGGCTACCGAACCCCTACCGAGAGTCTGCAGAGCATAAGAGAACAATTTGTAAGATTCTGAAAAGGCTACCGAACCCCTACCGAGCACCACACACCAAAAATCTAACTTTCTAGAAAAGCTACCGAGCCCTAACCGAACCTGACAAGATGACAAAAACAGAAACCCAAAGTGTGGTTTGGCAGACCCTTCGGCTTACCGAAGATCCCATCGAGACCTTACCGAATCCACTAGGCAGACCCTCGCGTCGGTCTACCGAGATTTCCTAAGTTGGTCTGTTTGACTTGAGATCTCACATGCATGATTATTTGAACCTAATTAGATTGATTATGACAATACTTTTGCTTAATTATGATTATGTCATATACCTACTTCTTTACTAACCCAATTTCTAGATTTGATAAACTGTTGATATTTGACTTGAACACATATTACATATACTGACTTCTCTATGGGCCTAATTGCTATACTTGATGAACATGGGATATGTTGACATACTCTCATACTTTCATAATCATTTCTTTCATGATCATGTTACACATTACACATATGTTTGATGAACTAATGATACTTTGATGTGATTCCTTATTACGTACATATTCATTACTATCATGCTAATTAGATCACATTACTTATATATTCATTACCACAATGATTAGTTAGATCATATTGCACATTGTACACATACCTTGATTTCTTAGTTAACGGGCACATTGTCACTTACACAGCATAGGCCTATATTGTTGCATAATGACCATGTATTGGTCTAATGCATTGGCTTGTCCTTCATAACTTCATATTGCTGGAGATTATGATTATAACAAGAGTATTATGATCCGAAAATCATAACAGGTGAGGAGACTTATATTTTTATGTGTTGAGGGACTGATCATCCCAATAGACCAATTAATTTGTTTATGGTGAGGGATATTGTCTATGTGATGATCCTAAGAGACTTGTCGAAAGATGATAGGTGAGGGTTAGTGAAAAACCCAATATCTGAATCATGTGAGTGAAACTCTGTTAATAGATCGATGAATCTATGGTTCTCAAAGGAAGTTGGGATTTGTCCCTATGATCGGAAACAAGTGAGGGGATTGTGCCCTCTAGGTCGAAACCTCTAGAAACTATGTTGCGCACATAGAATAATCTACTATTTCTGCCATGTATTGGGGGATGATTTTCTGAGTGAGCATCCTTGGGTAGTATGATTGAGATCATATGTAGAACCTACAGTAGACGAATACTATACAGTTGCATAGCATATTAGATTGTTTGTCTTAACTCACATGTGGTGATTATACTTAGGTGCACAGCATACATTAATAATTGAACCAACATATTGCATTGCATATTACATCATATCCATACCATTTGATTATTAGCATACTCAACACATATTCGTTGCACCTTGGCCATGTCTTGACATATCTATATAGTTTAGAATCATATGTTTGTACTCATGTGTTTGCTGAATTGAAGATATACCTATGAATCATTGTGTGTGCATTGCATTAATTAAAGGATCAGAACTTATGAGTTGCATATGGACTTTTTTGACCTTATGTGATACCCATGAGTTTGGAGACTATTTGACTTACTAAAAAACATTGTTGTCCTATAAATTGACTATGTTGTTTCACTCATATTTATTATTGATCACTCATCACATATTCATTTCATGTTGATAACACATCATATCACATTCATTTGTTTATTGTTTATATGGATTACTTTGAAGAGTGGCATTGTCCCTACTTCAATCATAAGTTTCGTTAGACTTGTTTACTTACAAATTAGTGTAGCTTACGCTTTCGAACACAACATATTTCAGGACCTATAGATGATGGACATAAGGACCATGAGGATAGAGGTGGACAACAAGGATGCTACGAAGACCTTAGTTATAATTAGAACTTATTTGATGATTTTAGTAGAACTTGTAGTAGAATTTATTTGATGTAATTCAATACTTATTTGATTTTCAATAGTTAACAGGGATTGATTTGAAGCATGAAACTAGTATCATTTTATTTCCACTGTTTTATGCTTGAAGATTGTTTTGTAATGGATATTATCTTAATAATATTATTTTTCTATAACTTTATCTTATAAAATATCCAACTTAATTCAATGATTTTGGCTATGTATTGTTTATCCACTCCCATATGGATATGGGGTGAGAGTTACAATTCAAACTTGGGGACTCCATTGAGATTTCCAGGTTGGTTTGCGACAGGAAACCTACCTTATCTTATTTAGTATGTATATAGGAAGTTAGGAGGATTTAGAAAGTGATTTAAGTGGAAAAGGGAAGTTAGATACAAGAGGGAAAAGGGGGTGCGTGAATAGTGTTTTTGGGAATAAGATTAGGGTTTTGGTGAAAAGAGAAAAAGCAGAAGGGACAGAAAGGTTAGATCAGATCGAGTTACAACGCACTATTGGGATGAGATTGGATACATTCCAATCTTTGCATATCATCGTCCCTTAATCAATTCCTGATCTTTTGGAATGAAAATAAGGTAGAAATCATCAAGGTTGACGAACGGCCATTTCTGGCAGATTCTAACTCGGCTGAACCATTGTTGTACAGAGGAGAGATAGGACCAGTAAAATTCACAGCAAGTAGGAAGCATGGCCGACCCACAGGAATCTCAGTAGCGGTCGACAACGACTTAGAACAAGGTGAAGCAGGACCGACAACGATAGTTCCCTATCGGTCAAGCTGGGATTACAAGATTGAGGAGGTTTTATGACGAATGAGGAAAGAAAGAAGGAGAGGTTGGCCATAGTCAAGGCCACCATGATACGATTAAAAGCCTATATGAGTGAAAGGCAATTAGACGAAGAAGTTTTGGTTGCTTCAACCGAATGTGTTGCTGAAGATGACATGGACGATGAAGGGCTATCCATGCAAAATGTTGAAGCGGCTCCTGAAAAGATGGACGATGTAAAGGACAAAGTACAAGACCCTCTGATAGAAGTAGAGTTAGGTAGTGTCGTCGACCACCGGCTAGTTTATGTGAGTAGTTTGCTCCTAGAGCAAAGTAAATACCAGTTGATAGAATTACTTATTGAATATTAGGACTGTTTTGCTTGGACTTATCATGAATTGCCTGGTCTAGACCGACAACTTGTTGAACATCGGTTACCCTTAAAGACGGGTTACAAAACTCATAAGCAGCCGGCCATGAGAATGACGGCCGAAGTAACGGAAAAAATAAAAGAAGAGATTGAAAGATTACTAAAGGCAGGTTTTATTCGACCAATCCGTTATGCAGAATGGGTTTCAAACGTGGTACCTGTCATGAAAAAGAATGGAATGATCAAGATATGTATTGACTTTAGGAATCTCAATTTGGCAACTCCTAAAGATGAATACCCAATGCCAATGGCCGATTTACAGATCGACAGAGCAGCCAAACACCAAGTATTATCCTTCATGGATGGACATTCCGACTACAATCAGATCAACATAGCAACCGAAGACGCGGAGAAAACCACGTTCCGAGGGCTGGGGGCAATAGGCTTATATTGTTGGGTAGTAATACCATTTGGATTGAAAAATGCAAGAGCCATATATCAAAGGGAAATGAATAGTATTTTCCATGATATGATTGGAAAAAACATGGAGGTATATATAGATGATATAGTGGTGAAATCGGCAGAGGTAACAAAACATCTCAAAGATCTAAAAGCTTCATTCAAGTGAATGCGAAAACACAAGCTGAAGATGAATCCTTTAAAATGTGCATTTGGTATATCAGCAGGGAATTGTTGGTACACCAAATAGGGATTGAGATAGATAAAAACAAGGCAAAAGCTATCATAGATGCAAAGCCACCGGCTAGCAAAAAACAATTGCAAAGATTCCTCGGCCAAATCAATTTTTTATGAGATTCATTTCTAATTTGGCTGGTAAATTGGTATCTTCTCTCCTTTGTTATGTTTGAAAGAAGAAGAGGAGTTCCAGTGGGAGGAACAGCACCAAAAATCTTTTCATGCCATCAAGGAATATTTAGCAAAACCTCCAGTACTAATTCCTCCAAAGAAGGGAAAACCGTTAAAGCTTTACATATCATCGGCCAAAAAATACATTGGAATCCTCTTAGCATAAGAGAATAACCAACAACATGAGTAGGCGATATACTACCTAAGCAGGTTTGTGTTGCCGATCGAACAGAGGTACACGGCCATTGAAGGGCTTTGCTTAACATTGTACTACACAGCCATAAAGTTGACGCATTACTTAATAGCTTCTACAGTATTAGTAATTTCCCCAACGGACGTAATCAAATACATGCTAAGTAAACCATATTTGAGAAGAAGAATAGGCAAATGGATCCTAGCATTATCAAAATTTACGTTTGTCTATATCCCTCAAAAAGCGATAAAAGGCCAAGTACTAGTAGATTTCTTTGCCGACCATCCTTTTGGTGATCCTACTGTATGAAGCAAACATGGTGGGGCTACTGCCATGGATATTAGTCGTTGATGGATCAAGGATAGAAACGACAAGCGGGGCAGGTAAAATCATTATACCCCAAGGAAGACAAAGACAAGAACATGCCTTCTAGTTGGAATTCCCCTGCATAAACAACCAGGCCGAGTATGAGGCTCTGATAATAGGGATGGAAATCTTGTTGAATATGGGCGCGAAAAAGGTATTAATCAGAGAAGACTCACAACTAGTGATCAACCAGCTAAGGGGCAAGTATAAATGCCTAAGTTGGCAGCTCATGCCACTATATGTTGTTGCTTGCCAATTGATGGAGGAATTTGATGATGTAATATTGTCCCATTGCCCACGACAACGGAATGATGAGGCCAATGAGATGGCTCAAATAGCATTCGGATTAAAAATATTAGAAGGGACGACCGAAAGAACTATTTTGGTCTAGAAAAGGTCCTTGCCATCTATTAAAAGAAGGATGGAGTCCTTAGAGATCATGGCAATTGAAGCACAGCCTGATGACTGGCGCACCCCACTCATGGAATACTTAAGGGCACTTAACCTGAGAAGTGACAAGAAGCTAAAAATATCATCAAATAAATATGTGATTATGGCCGGAAAACTGTATAGAAAAAGTCCAGACGGGATGCTCTTGAGATGTTTGAATCCGCACGAGGCCATGTTGAGCATGGTAGAAGTACATGAAGGAATCTGTTGGGCCCACCAAGCTAGCATTAAGATGAGATGGTTAATAAGAAGGCATAGGCATTACTGGCCTAGTAAAGATTGCCTCAAATATGCCAAGGGATGTGAAAAATGCCAAAAATGCGGCCCAATCCAAAGAGCACCGGCCCTAGACTTACACATGATAATAAAGCCATGGTCGTTTAAAGGATGGGCTATGGATCTCATAAGAAAGATATTTCCCCCATAGTCAAGATCCCATGGATTCATTATAGTGGCGACCGACTACTTCACCAAATGGGCGGAAGCAAAACCAATGAAATATGTGGAGCAATCGGACATTATCGAATTCATTCAAGGGCAAATTATTCACTGTTTCAGGATCAGGGAATACCCCTTTTGCCTTGACATATGGTCATGATGCTATTATACCTTTAGAAATCACGGTCCCCTCAATGAGAACAATCATGCTGTATCAAATGTCGCCTGATAAATATACTGAGGTCATGATGATAGAGTTAGAAGACCTGGATGAATCCAGGATCAAGGCATTTGAAGAGCTACAAGCTCAAAAGAAGATGGTGGCAAGGTCATACAATAAAAAGGTCAAAGGAAAATCCTTTGCCGAGGGAGATCTGGT
>JAUPMG010031416.1:0-14661 GCA_031762675.1 Pachysandra terminalis | reverse complement strand
TCCAAACGCAAGAAATAAAATTCACACATGCCAATTCCAATTCTCACCCCTGAATTCCTATGATCCAAACGGACCCTGTAGTGTCCCTGATCCGGAAATTATTAATAATAATAATTAATAAGGTGATTATTTAATAGTGTTAAATAAATATAAATGAAATTGAATTCAAATCGATGGTGACTATATGTTAGAGTAATGTAGAATTGGATTAAGCCGTAATTAAGTGAAAGTGTTGGGGACAAATTATAATTAATAGGATCTATAGGGTATAGGAAGTAATTAATTAAGTTTAATTGGCTGAGATTTGAATTGGGGCGTGTGAGTCATTAATTAGAATTAAAGTCAGTTTGGTAATTCAACATTAGGTTTGAATTAGTTATATTTTGATTAGAAAGTTAAGGAGTTTCTAACTAGTAGGAGTTTGATTTTGGGAGGATTCTTAATGAGGAAGATTACCTTATCAGTTAGGTATGAATGTGGAATGTTAGGAGAGGTCAAGTAAGTGAAATAAGTGAGGTTATATTTATGAGGCTTTAAGAAGGATGCGAATAGTGTTTTTGGGAGAGGTGGAATAGGGTTTTGAGTTTGAGAGAAGAGAAAGAGTTGGAGAAGCCTAACCCTAGCCGTCACCTTGATTGGAGAAGACGAAGAGGAAGAAAGAAGGATAAGAAGGAAGTGGAAGTGCCTACGAATCTAAGATCTAACCCCAAAGCAAGTTTCATTTTCTGTATAATTCTCTTGGAACATTGTGATTTTTCTCCCATTTCAAATGCGTGAATGTATAATTCATGAGTATGAATCCCAAAAGCATGATTTTGTCGTATGAGTTTGTTGATTTTAATATATATTGTGTTGCTTTTATTCGACTGTGCCCCGGGGATGTCTACCCGTGAGTTGTGATTCATAGAATCTCCCACTCTTATTAATTTTTGTTCAACACAAGTGATGGATTCTCCTACAAATAGAGATAGCAACAAAATTTAATGCATCAGGATTGGGTATCGAATCTGTCCCGACCGGTAGGTATTCGGTTCCAAAAAAACACATTTTCGAATTAAAATAATTGAACCAAATCAGACTGGTCACCATGCCGGTGGGGCCGAAGGGACCGTCACCTGTCCAAATCGAAATCAGTCTAGACCGTCCACTAAACAAATTAAAAAAAATACATGATCGGTCAGACCGGTTGTACTGGCACGGTTGTACCGGATCGGTTCATAACCCCGCGATACATTGTTTGTATTGCGGTTTGAAACTGGACCGTTGAGGTTCGGTTCTAGTACGGACCGGTACCTACCGGTTCGAGTACAAACCAGTACCAATCAATCCATAGAACCATGGATGGCAATGAGGTGGGTTTCAAACCCGACCCTAACCCAATTTATGGGTTACCGAACTAGAATCATTTGGGGTGGTGTGGGACGGGTTACCCTTTTAAACCACCCCAATGGAATACTTGGTTTACGTGGGAATTACAATAAACACCCCCATGGTATGAATTATAATTCTCCTGATTCATAGGAATTAGGTTTCTCTTTTTTTCAACGTGAATTTCAATTCCTGTGGGAATTGGTCATCCAAACGCAAGAATTGAAATTCATACATGCCCATTCCAATTCTCACCCCCTGAATTCCTACGATCCAAATGGATCCTGTAGTGACTCGGATCCGAAAATTAATAATAATAATTAACAATAAGATTATTTAATAGTGTAAAATTAATATAAATGAAATAGAATTCAAATCGATGGTGACAATATGTTATAGTAACGTAGAATTGGATTAAGCCGTAATTAAGTGAAAGTGTTGGGGATAAATTATAATTATAGTATGTAGACGGTATAAGAAGTTATTAATTAAGTTTAATTGGATGATATTTGAATTCGGCTTGTGAGTAATTAATTGGAATTAAAGTAAATTTGGTAATTCAACATTAGATTTGAATTAGTTAGATTTGGATTAGAAAGTTAAGGAGTTTCTAATTAGTAGGAGTTTGATTTTGGGAGGATTCTGAGTGACGAAGCTTGCCTTATCAGTTAGGTATGAATGTGGGAAGTTAAGAGAAGTTTAGGAAGTGAAATAAGGTAAAAAAGGGAGGTTTTATTTATGAGGCTTTAAGATGGACGTGAATAGTGTTTTTGGGAGAGGAAGATTAGGGTTTTGGGTTTGAGAGAAGATAAAGGGTTAGAGAAGCTTAATGCAAGCCATCACCTTGCTTGGAGAAGAAGAAGTTGAAGAAAGGAAGAATAAGAAGGAAGAGGAAGTGCCTGCTAATCTAAGATCAAACCCCAAAGTTAGTTTCATTTTCTGTATAATTCCTTGGAACATTGTGATATCTCTCCCGTTTCGAATGTGTGAACGCATAATTCATGAGTATGATTCCTAAAGCATGATTTTGTCATATGAGTTTGATGATTTTAATATATATTGTGTTTCTTTCATTCGACTGTGCACTAGGGACATCTACCAGTGAGTTGCGACTCCTAGAATCTCCTCTCATATTAATTTTTGTTCAACACAAGTGATGGATTCTCTTACAAATAGGGATGGCAGCAACATTTAATGTATCGGGACTGGGTACAGGATCGGCCTTGACCGGCCGGTATTCGCTACTAAAAAAAACATTTTCAAATTAAAAAAATTGAACCAAATCAGACCGGTCACCGAGCCGGTGGGGCCAATGGGACCGTCACCGGCCCAAATCAAAATCGGACTAGACCGTCCACTTAACAAATTAAAAAAAAAATACATGATAGGTCAGACCGGTTGTACTGGTACGGTTGTACCGGATCGGTCCATAATCCCGCGACGGTTTGTATCGCGGGTTGGAACCGGACCGTTGAGGCTCGGTTCTAGTACGGACTAGTATCGACCGGTTCCGGTACGAACCAGTACCGATCAGTCCGTAGAACCATGGATGGCAATGGGGTGGGTTTCAAACCCGACCCTAACCCGATTTATGGGTTACCAAACCGGAATCATTAGGGGTGGGGTCGAATGGGTTACCCTTTTAAACCACCCCAATGAAATACTTAGTTTACGTGAGAATTACAATAAACACCCCCATGGTGTGAATTATAATTCTCATGAAAAATGGGAATTACGTGTCTCTTTTTTCCAACGTGAATTTCAATTCTTGTGGAAATTGGTCATCCAAACGCAAGAAATAAAATTCACACATGCCAATTCCAATTCTCACCCCTGAATTCCTATGATCCAAACGGACCCTATAGTGTCCCTGATCCGGAAATTATTAATAATAATAATTAATAATGTGATTATTTAATAGTGTTAAATAAATATAAATGAAATTGAATTCAAATCGATGGTGACAATATGTTAGAGTAATGTAGAATTGGATTAAGCCATAATTAAGTGAAAGTGTTGGGGACAAATTATAATTAATAGGATCTATAGGGTATAAGAAGTAGTTAATTAAGTTTAATTGGCTGAGATTTGAATTGAATGTGTGAGTCATTAATTAGAATTAAAGTCAGTTTGGTAATTTAACATTAGGTATGAATTAGTTAGATTTGTATTACAGAGTTAAGGAGTTTCTAAATAGTAGGAGTTTGATTTTGGAAGGATTGTTAGTGAAGAAGCTTACCTTATCAGTTGGGTATGAATGTGGAAAGTTAGGAGAGGTTTAGGAAGTTAAATAAGTGAAAATGGAGGTTATATTTATGAAGCTTTAAGAGGGATGTGAATAGTGTGTTTTGGAGAAGAGGATTAGGGTTTTGGGTTTGAGAGAATAGAAAGGGTTAGAGAAGCCTAACCCTAGCCGTCACCTTGCTAGGAGAAGAAGAAGAGGAAGAAAGGAAGGATATGAAGGAAGAGGAAGTGCCTACTAATCTAAGATCTAACCCCAAAGTAGGTTCCATTTTCTGTATAATTCTCTTTGAGCATTGTGATTTTTCTACCTTTTCGAATGCGTAAATGTATAATTCATGAGAATGATTCATGAAAGCATGATTTTTTCCTATGACTTTGATAATTTTAATATATATTGTGTTGCTTTTAGTCGACTGTGCACCAGGGAGTCTACCAGTGAGTTGCGACTCCTAGAATCTCCCCACTCTTATTAATTTTTATTCAACACAAGTGATGGATTCTCTTACAAATAGGGTTTGCAATAAGGTTTAATGTCTCGGGACTGGGTACCGGATCCGTCCCGACCGGCTGGTATTCGATAACAAAAAAACACATTTCAAATTAAAAAAATTGAACTGAATCAGACCGGTCACTGAGACGGTGGGGCCAATGGGACCGTCACCGGTCCAAATCGAAATCGGTCTAGACTGTCCACTAATCAAATTAAAAAAAATACATGATCGGTTAGACCGATTGTACTGATACGGTTGTACAGGAACGGTCCATAACCCCGTGATACAACTGTTTGTATCGCGGGTTGTAACCGGGCCGTTGAGGTTCGGTTCTAGTACGAACCAGTACCGACCGGTTCCGGTACGAACTGGTACCGGTCAGTCCATAGAACCATAGATGGCAATGAGGTGGGTTTCAAACCCGACCCTTACCCGATTTATGGGTTACCAAACTGGAATCATTAGGGGTGGGGTGGGACCGGTTACCCTTTTAAACCACCCCAATGATATACTTAGTTGACATGAGAATTATAATAAACAACCCCCATGGTGTGAATTATAATTCTCTTGAATCTTGGGAATTAGGTCTCTTTTTTCCAACGTGTATTTCAATTCCTGTGGGAATTGGTCATCCAAACGCAAGAATTGAAATTCACACATGCCAATTCCAATTCTCAGTCCTGAATTCCTACGATCCAAACGGACCCTGTTGTGACCCGGATCTGAAAATTAATAATGTGATTATTTAATAGTGTTAAATAAATATAAATGAAATTGAATTCAAATCAATGGTGACAATATGTTATAGTAATGTAGAATCGGATTAAGCCGTTATTAAGTGATAGTGTTGGGGTCAAATTATATTTAATAGGACGTATGGGGTATAAGAAGTAGTTAATTAAGTTTAATTGGCTGAGATTTGAATTGGGCGTGTGAGTCATTAATTAGAATTAAAGTCAGTTTGGTAATTCAACATTCGGTTTGAATTAGTTAGATTTGGATTCGAAAGTTAAGGGATTTCTAATTAGTAGGAGTTTTATTTTGGGAGGATTCTTAGTGAGAAAGCTTACCTTATCAGTTAGGTATGAATGTGGGATGTTTGGAGAGGTTTATGAAGGGAAATAAGTGAAAAAGGGAGGTTATATTTATGAGGCTTTAAAAGGGATATGAATAGTGTTTTCGGGAGAGGAGGATAAGGGTTTTGGGTTTGAGAGTAGGGAAAGGGTTAGAGAAGCCTAACCCTAGTCGTCACCTTGCTTGGAGAAGAAGAAGAGCAAGAAACGAAGGATAAGTTGGAGGAGGAAGTGCCTACTAATCTAAGATTTAACCCCAACGTAAGTTTCATTTTCTGTATAATTCTCTTGAAACATTGTGAGTTTTCTCCCGTTTCGAATGTGTGAATGTTTAATTCATGAGTGTGATTCCCGAGAGCATGATTTTGTTGTATGAGTTTGATGATTTTAATATATATTGTGTTGCTTTTATTCAACTGTGAATTGAATGATGTTATCCTCATTCCTGTATGATTCCGGATTGAGTTACGCCAAATTGGTGATGGAAAATATATATGATCTTAATATAGGTTTTATTCCTAGATTGGGTGTAAATTATGAATTAATATGTTTTGATGATGATTTTTAATAGTTTATAATTGTTATACATGATTTTGGATTGAACCGGATTGAAGAGTTCAAATTTGGGGCTTCCAGGACGAATTTGGTCTTCAGTTTCCATGACAAAAAATGCACAGAAGTGTGAGCCATCGGCAGGCACCGGTACATCGGTGGTGTTGCCGACAGGGACCAAAAATACACTTGAAAATGTCCAACGGCAGGTTCCGGTACACCGTTGGTGCTGCCGACGGGAACACAATATTTTATTTATATTTTTCTTGGATTCCTCTGTTTGTTAGTAATACAATGGTCCAAGTTTAAAGTCAACCTGATAAGTATAGAATTAGTTATGATTTAAATACTGAAGAGGTGTCAAAGCTAGAAAAATGGCCTTCGGCTAGTACCTTGGTGCTACCACTACAAAAAATGGATTTTTTAACGACGGTTCTAATGAAAATCGCCTTTAAACGTTGTTATATCGGTGATTTTTATTAGACTGCCGAGACCCCCGTTTACGCGGAGAAATTCCCGCAGAATTGACCTTTTCTTAGCAGTCCTAAAAAAGCTGCCGCGAAATCCCCCATTCATGAGAAATTCTCGTTCGCGTGGGACCATTCTCGGGGTTGAAATTAACCCTTTCTCGATAGTCCTTTAAAATTGCTGTGAAAAGGGCTCTTTGTCGGCGGTCCTTTAAAACCGTTGTGAAAAGGGGTCTTTGGATATGCAATCCTTCCTCTTGCAAAATCATCTGTTCTTCTCTCTTGCAAAATCAAAAATCAACTCTTCCTCTCCCTTTCGTCTGGTTTTCTCTCTCCTTCGTCAGTCAGCTCGGGTTAGAGTTTGATTTGGGCGGGAAAGACTTTCTACAAAGTTTTGGATGGACAGAGGTTAAAACCTTCATCCGTTTAAAACGTTATGGGAGCCGTCATGGGTTATGTGCACTGGGTCCTACATGGGAGACATGTCACAACCTAGTGCGGTTCACAGGGGATTTCTTGTGTACCAGTACACAAAAGATCTGCACCCATCCAAAAGATATGACCTTAAGAGTTTCGATTGGAGTATGTGCGCTACAATTCAAATAATCATTGCGTGCTCTTCACGTCAGTTGATAGCCAGTTGGACGTGTAATTTATTATATCTCTATACATTATAGGGGCAGGTATCCTTTGTGGGGTAATCCCCTGCGGGGACCCTGTGGTGTAGAGACAGCCACCAGGGGAGAAAATACCATTTCGTCCCTTGGGTGCTGTTTTGATGGGCCCTACCCACTGGGGCTGTTTGATCTACACCACAGTGACCCCGTAGAGGATTACCCCACAGAGGATCCCGTCCCACGTTATAGACGCTTAAGGGAGGGAGTCCTAATCCACTGTTAACTGGTTAACAGGGGATCCTCATGTTCACTAAAACAAATGGGAGGGCAAAATTATAATTTTTCCCACCTAAAGCAATTCAGGTGAGGGCAAAATTATAGTTTTGCCGTCATGGTTGTTTCAGTGAACAGGAGGATCTCCTGTTAACAGTTAACAGAGGATCCTCACTCTAAGGGAGGAGGCCTCTCAAGGCTTCCCTCCCCCATCTCTCAATTGGTAGAATTTTTATTTTTGTAAATTCTAAAAAAAGTTATAATCAATTAAATTTGATTCATAATTTTTAAAAGTAGTAATGTTTTTGCGGGTCCCACCACTCTCTCTCTAGGTTTCTATGTATGCAGATCTATTTTTCAAATTTGTTTTAACAATTTCAAAAGGTAATTTTTTTTGTGGGTCCCGGAACTCTCTCTCTCTCTCTCTGTATATATATTGTTTTAAAAAAGTTACAACCAATCAAATTTGATTAACAATTTAAAAAATTTATATTTTTTTGCGAGTCCCACCACTCTCTCTCTCTCTCTCTCTCTCTCTCTCTCTCTCTCTCTCTCTCTCTCTATTTCTAACTTTCTTCCCAAGTCTTTTACTATTTTAGAAATTAAAAAAATTTACTTCCCAAGTCTTCGGATTTTTTATTTTTCTTTGACTTCTTCCCCACGAAACCACTCTCTCCTATCTCTTCAACCTCTTTCGAAACCAATCACAATTTTCCTTTACTATTTTAAAAATTAAAAAAACTTATTTTGTGAGTCCCATTTGGCACCAGCTACAACCGATTTTTTGTTTTTCTTTAACTTCATCCCCACGACACCACTCTCTCTCCTTTCTCTTCAACCCTTACCAGTATCCACTTTACATTTTCTCTCCTCTACAACCTCCAATATCTGAGCACACTTTCTTCGTAGCCGAAATCCTCCGACCACCACCTTCGGTAATCACTCATCGTCTCTCTCTCTCTCTCTCAAAATATATATATATATTGAAGCATGTTAAATATTTACTGAAATAAAAGGATGGTTAAACGGGTTAAGCGAGCTAAACAGGTTGAAGCATGATGTTGCATTTGGGTTTACTCATTCCTTACGGCTCTTTCTTTGCTCTAGGTTTTCTTTTTCTCTTCTCCTTTTAGTTTCTCTTTTCTTTCTCAATTTTTCTGATTTGTAATTGATTTTTATTGTGCTCTCCTATTCTCCCACCGTCTTTGTGGTTAGAAAAGACCCAATTTGTATAACCAAAGTCTGTATTTAGATGGAAACTAATGTCCGGATGTCTGTATAAAGTAAGATTTTGGGTTCTTTCAAAGTTTCTTAATTTGTTTATTTTAATTTATGAGCATTTTTTCTATTATTTCTCAAGATATCCTTCTCCCATTTTGCTCTCATCTATTTGTATTTTTCCTTTTTTTTTCCTTTGCAGGTTCCAGGAATTCTTGCTTGAATTCAAGATAACCTACAATTTGTTAGCATGCCTAAAAGGTGAAATGATCGTTTCATAATTGATTCTTATGATTCTAGCCTTGTTTGTTGAGGGGTTTTGAGATTCCTTCTCTTTTATCATTAGAAGAAACACCTTCTAATTGGATTGAGCCCTTTGGACGAGTCTTTTGTATTACAAGATAAAGGCTCCAAACTTTTTGGGAGTTGTTTCCCTTTTTTTTTTCAAACTTTCTACAATCAAATGCATTAAACTCCACCGAATCTTCAGCTTCTTGACTATTAGTTCTTTTGCAGTCTTCTTATTGCATTGTCTACTATTCTCTATAACCTTCTACAAAATTTAAACTTCAGTCATCATAGTACATTTGATAGCTCATGTGAGATTTTACTCATAGATATATTGCAAAGCTATTCTTTTAGGGCAGACATAACAAATATATTATATTATAATAGGTTTAAAACCTTCTTAGAAGTTATGTTCACTTGTACCCTTGATTTGATTTATTATATTAAATTTTAATAGATATTATTAAAATATTTATTGAACATGATTTTGTAGAGCTGGCAACGGGTCGGGTTTGGGTGGGTTGTAAACATGTTTGCATAACAAGTTGTGTGTGTCTATATAAATGAGTTGTATTTGTGTATGTGTTTATATATACGAGTTGTGTCTATCAAATCTACATGGCGTCCACTAGGGTAATGTGGATATTGGTATACACTAATATTTTATAAACATTTTTCGAGGATTAGATACACTAATATTTTTTAAAAATAATAAATTGGATAGAAAACTATATTTGTATATAGGCTACAAAAATATTATTATAACTATATAATAAATACTATTGGTATAAAGGTAACCCACGTGCGTAGCACGTGGAGGGCAAAACTAGTTATCTATTATATTATATATAGCCATAGATCTCTTAAGCATGAACTTTTAGGAGAATTCTCTTGATTTTTAGGTGCTCCACATGTATGTTTATGAGATACCTTATTTGGCATACTAGATTAAGTAATTAATCCACAATAACTCTCTTAAAATCTCTCATCTTCTTAATTTAATTAATTGTTTACGTTTTAGCTCAGATTTCAATTTTAACGTTTCAGACAATTTTTATTTTTGGTGAAACCATGCTAAAGACAATTATGCTCTCGGTATAATTGCATTTGGAGTTATTTCATAATTATGAAGATAAGATGTCATTGTCTAAATCAATCACAAGTCATGTCACACGATGGTATATTTAACCCATCGGATGCGTGTCAAAATGTTATTAGGGGGGATTTTGCCTTATCAGGAATGGTAGAGATAAATAGGGGTACATTGCTTTGGATATTCTAGAAGGATAAATTTTGAGATCAAAATATGCCACATGCCATGATCTTACAAGATGGGCCTACTAAAATAAGATTCTCTTAAATTGAATATTTGATTAGCTAAAATGGGGCCCACAGAGAATTATTAGATTAAAATTATAATAATTCTCATTAAAAATAAATTATCCTAAAAAAATAGAAAAATTCTAGATAATTCTCAAGAGAATTATTTAAAAGATATCTAATCAAAATTTAGATAATTCTTAAATAAAGAATTATCTTATATTGGATAATCTCCTAAGTGGTTGGGAACAAGTAGAACTCTATCCTCCCACATATAGATAATCCCTAATTAAATTGAGAATTATCTCTAATTCAAGAAAAACTCTCCCCTCCAAATCTATAAATAGGGGTAGTCCTCTCACATTCGGAAGGACCAAATGATCAAGGATCAAGAAGGACGATCAAAAGAAGCACTAAAGCTCTGTTGTTCTGACACCTGATTTGAAGTCTTGAAGACCTAAGATCTGCAGACTTGAAGCTTCAAAATACAACATTCAAGCCTAAAGATTCAAGTTCTTCATTCTATGAATACGCTTAAAAGCCCAGAGATCCAAATCAAAGTTGAAGCTTTTGGCCTACATTTTCTATAAGTCTACAAGCACGAAGATCAAGCCAAAGATTCAAAAAACCATCAAACCCGAGGAAGAAACATCAAAGAGAATAAGCTCTAAAGCCCTGTTGGTCTACTGCCTTGAAGATCTGAAGACTTGAAGTTCTAAAGTTGCATTCAAGCCTGAAAATAAAGCCCTCCATCTCTGAATACGCTGAAAGGCCTAGAGATCTAAACCAAAGTTGAAGCTTTCTATCCACATCTTCTATAAGTCTACAAGCCTGGAAATCAAGCCGAAGGTTTCTTCAAGTTTCCTATCTCTGAATACACTGAAAGGCCCAGAGATCTAAACCAAACTGGAAGCTTTTGGTCCACATCTTCTATAAGTCTACAAGCCCAAAGATTAAGCCGAAAATTTCTTCAAGTTCTCTATCTTTGAATACGATGAAAGGCCCAGAGATCTAAACCAAAGTGGAAGTTTTTTGTCCACATCTTCTATAAGTCTACAAGCTCGAAGATCAATTCGAAGACTTCTTCAAGTTCTTTATTCTTTGAATACGCTCAAAGGCCCAAAGATCTACATCAAAGACGAAGCCTTCAGTCCACATCTTCCATAAGTCTACAAGCCTGAAGATCAAGCTGAAGACTACGCAACAAATCCCCATGACTTGATTCGTGAAATCTACAAATCTACCAATTCCCATCAAGAAAAATCCCGATTTAAGAATACGCTATTTTTAGCCCTTAAATCGAGGAGCCCGAAGAGAAGAATCAGAGAATATTTTCTTTTGTATAAAGAAAATCCCTAGAGAATGTAATCTCCCATATTAAATCAATAAAAACTATTTTGTTTAGCATATCTTGGTCGTTGATTTTCAGTAAACAAAATTTTTGTTTACAGATATATATGTACATGCATATTACACATGTCATTGATCCGTGATCTCTTGGATCCCACAATACAAAATACATGGTCTTTGCCAGCGGTCCAAAACCGTCTGGCTATATACAATGACCGCTATCTAAACCATTCTCGGCGGTTTAGTCACCCACCGAGAAATCCCTCGTCAGGAAGGGATTGTCGGCGGTCTTAACGACGGTTTTATAGGACCGCTGAGAAATAAACCGGTTTTCTCGGTGGTCTAAAATCGCCGAGCAAACAATTTTTAAAAACGCGTTTTGAGGGTTAACGGAGGTCAAAGACCGCCGTCTATATTTCATATTTCTCGGCGGTCCCAAACCTCTGGCAAAGATGTCTAATGCAACAATTTATATTCTTATTATCGGCGGTTCAGACCACCGATAATACGTTATATATCCCGGCGGTTCTATAAGACCGCCGACATATAGTATGTTTAACGGCGGTCCTAAATGACAGCTGTTAATAGTCTGTTTTTTTTTAAGCATTTTCATATTTCTACAAGATTACGAACCTGTAAATAAACCTGTAGAAGAGCAAACACTACAATTCAAGTCTATTAAACCTACAAGTAAACCTGTACAAGAGCAAACACAATTCAAGTCTATTAAATCTACAAAGTAATTAAACCTGTATAAGAACAGTCACAATTCAAGTCTATTAGTTAAACTTACAGGTAAACCTGTAAAAGTATACTAATATTTAATTCAACACAAACACAAATGTCAAAGTACATATAATGAAACTAGTGAAGAAAAAAGCTGATCATGAATGTCTCCAGGCCACTGCTAATCTCTTCCACCCTACAATACAGATTATATAAACTAATTTAGTTATCATGCTTACAGAAAATAAAAATCAAATATAAGTAAAGACTATAAATATAAGATCTAGATTCTACCTGACGAGTCATACTCAATATCAAGCGCTCTAATGCAGCCACTTTATCGTCTGTCTGGGCAGATTTAAAGGTCAGATGTGTAATCCCCATATTTTCTACCATGTAAGATGGTTTTGGAGTGAGGGCAAAACCAAAAGATAAGGTTAGTTTATGACGTGTGGGTTTCATGTTCTTTGCTTCTGTAATTTTTACAATAGGCACGAAAGGCCCCACGAAGCTTTATTAAGTCTAAGAATCATTTACATCTCTTAAGATTACATGTTATATTTTGGCGTCTTTTAAGCTCCCAATAGGTAAGGTTTTAACCTCAAAATTCCTAGGTAGAAAACATACCTCAGGGTAAAGTAAATCAAAATCAAATCAATCTAAATGGAGGACATATACATATTCTGGAAAAATGACAAAAAAAGAACACTTACTATTCTCTCAGCTGCCTCCTCATAAAAGAAACGTCCATCCTTATCGGCATGTGTCATCGGGAAGATATCTGCTCGACTCAACGGCAACTCGGAACCGCTCTTCACCTGCTATTTGAACACAAAAGAAAAAAAAACATTCTCTCAAATTACAGGTATGTAAGAGTGTAAAAACATAAATTAATAATTTAGAAGATAACTAAACATGAGAAATTTACCTGCTCCTCTGCAAAGCTCTTTGAATCAGATGTATGCATGTGCGTCTGCTTTGATCTGTTGTCTTTATTTGTCTTTATTCTTCTCTGCATCACATATTAATCAACAAGTAAGAGATATTTATTATTTCCTTATTAATTTGTAGTCTACGATAATAAGGAAATAGATAACATTATAAATACATCATACCTGGGCATCTTCGGAACACAAGAAGGCAATAAAAATACGCCACTGCTCTGGTGGACAACAATCTGGACACTTTGCGTATAGAGTCGCATCATCGTCGAATTGGTCAAATATGGTCACTTTGAGGTGGGACCTATATTCCCTTAATTTCTTCCTGATTGACTCCAGACAGTATTTACGGAGTCCAACAGGGATATCAAATTTTGCCTGCATTGCACAAACCAAGGAAAATGTGGAATTACACTAGGGCATTACACAGTCCTAATAAATAAACAAACTTAAAATACTTGAAGAAAGTAGAAAAATTATACATTAATTAATTCCCATAGACGGTCCTGAGTGACTAGTGTAATCGCGTGCCATGAGGAGACATCCAACCTAACCATCTGGGAATCACGTGCCAACTTCCCAAAGTAGCTCGCCAGTTTGTGTGCGCTTTTCCCAATCGGGGTCCCATTGTGATCTACTTTGACCCTCACCTTAAGCCCTGCAAGCACCTGATGAAGCTCGAGGCACCGGGTCAGGCATTGAGTCCTCTTCGGTGTGGGCCCTGAAGAGGTCCTAGCTACATCCTCGTGTCCGTCCGTCATAGTGAATCTGCAAAAGAAATAGCACTAGAAAAAAGAAATTATTTACATTAACAAGAAATATAAAATTGAACAAATGAAAAAGTAACATGAGCATAAAATAAAGCTAAAAAGATCTACTACATATTCACATAACGCCAATTCCCAGAGCTTCACCACCTACTTGTGGAAGTGGGTTTCAAATAGAATACAGTCCATGGTCCATCATCTTTGAAAAAATAATGTATGACAAACAGAGTTATTGCATAATTTGTAAGAAGAAAGAGAATTCTTGGTCAAAAAATGTATGACAACCAATAGTTAATCTTTTCAAGCAAAGAAAAGTTTAATAATGCTAAGTATAACAAAACAGAAAAGAAAACAACATAACACATGCCAAAATTTTCAGCCACAAAAACTCTTTACAAGGTTCATGCTTTAAAGCACAAGAACACAGCTTAAAGAAGAGCATAATAAGAGCAACTCTCCAAAGGCAACCTCATAAGCACCAAAGGAAATTTTTCAGCCACACAAACACAACATAACACATGTCAAAATCTCATTGCCTTTTTCAGCCACACCCAAACCCACTCACACCCATCACTCTCAACACACCCACCCCCACCCCCACATCCATACCACCCTCACCCCCACATCCAGATAGTGATTTGACTTACAAACCTCATACCCGGACTGTCCAGATAATTATTTGACTTAGAAATCTCATCCTGGAACGGTCCAGATAGCCATTTAACTTACAAATCTCATACAGGAACAGTCCAAATAGCCATTTAACTTACAAATCTCATACCCGAACGGCCCGGATAGTAATTTGACTTACAAATCCCATACCCGAACTGTCCAGATAATTATTTGACTTAGAAATCTCATCTTAAGATAGTCCAGATAGCCATTTAACATACAAATCTCATACCCGGACAGTCCAGATAGCCATTTAACTTACAAATCTTATACTCGGACGGTCCAGATAGTGAT
>JAUPMG010031415.1:0-20899 GCA_031762675.1 Pachysandra terminalis | reverse complement strand
AAGAATGTACAAGTAGTTGAGACATTTATATCTGAAGTGTACCATTATCAACTTGGTGGTTAAGTTGAAGGGACCCAATACTTATTATTTGAGATTTCACTGGTCAGGATGAGTCCACATGGTCTCTTTTGGAAAAAGAAAGATTTCTTCACATATTGGATGTGTAAACCAAACTATTGATTACAAATGATGCAAAAGAATGTACAAGTAGTTGAGACATTTATATCTGAAGTGTACCATTATCAACTTGGTGGTTAAGTTGAAGGGACCCAGTACTTATTATTTGAGAATTCACTTGGCAGGCTGAGTCCACATGGTCTCCTTTGGAAAAAGAAACTTAGTCATTGATTTTACTTATCTTGGAAGGGATGGGGGATAGGTATTAGTCCAGTGTATAGTCTCCTTTGGAAAATGAAAGTCATTGATTTTACTTATCTTGAAAGGGATGTGAGATAGATATTAGTCCATTATAAGCTGAAGGGACCCAGTAAGGTGAAAGGTTTTTGGGAAAATTACATATAAGTCTTATTTTACAATTTTATTTTATTTTAATTTTTTATAATTTTGTTATCTGTTATTTCAATCTTATAATATTGTCAATTAAGATAAAACAATATCCTAAAATTAAAATTTATATAAGTACCCACCCCACCACCACCTCCCCAATTTGTGTGTGTGTGAGGGGGGTGATAGTGGGGGTCGTAGAGTGAGGGTGAGGGTGAGGGTAGTGGGGTTGTAGGGTGGTGGTCGTGGGATGAGGGGGGTGGTGGTGGTGGTGGTGGTCGTGGGTGTGGGGTGGTGGTGGTGGGTTTGGGGTGAGGGTGAGGGTGAGGGTGAGGGTGGTGGGGTGATGGGATGATGAGAAGGTCTTTGTTGGTTTTAATAAAGATAAAATAATATCCTAAAGTTAAAATTTATAAAAGTACCCACCCCACCACCACCTCCCCAATTTATGGGGGGTGGTTGATAGTGGGGGTTGGTGGTGGTGGGTTTGGGGTGAGGGTGAACGTGAGGGTGGTGATGGTGGGGTGATGGGATGATGAAAAGGTCTTTGATAAGGGTATTTGAGTACTTTTATAATTTATAATTTTAATTTTTTATTTTTAAAGCATTGCTTTATCTTAGTTGCACTATTATAAGATTAAAATGGCAAATAAATTTTAAAATAAGAAGGATAAGTATGTACCAAAATTGTAGATGACACATGAAAATAAGATAAAACTGTAAAATAAAGCTTATATGTAATTTTTCTAAAATTTTATGTCCCATTGCAATAGTTAATGAAAACTATTGTGATAGAGCTATTTTTATCGCATGAAAAAATTGATCTTATCAATCCAGTCAATCCATCTAGATTAACCATGCTTTTGATATTTTAATATATATATATATATATGTTTTAGGTTCTGCTACATGTATTATTGTCCTTTCAATTTTTAATATTTCTCAATTTACACAAACAAAATTTTTTTTTCTAGTTTTAGCGTTTATGTTAGGTGGTGAAACTTAATATGTAGTCTAAGTTTGATTAAATGTACACACAGAGGAAAAATAATTTTAAGCCTAGACAGAGTATTTGTTATGCACGCCCGACATCATTCATCACCCAGAACACATCAATGACGAGGTATAATGAATGGTGAGACCACACTTCCAAAATGGACGGCCGGATATAAACCTATTTTCTGAGTAAATAGGGACTTAAAATAAATAGAAATAATTTTGATACGCTTCCCAAGCGTATTATCTGACTCTATAGTATGGATTGGCATGGTAACGTCACACTACGGGCCCACAAAGAAAAAAGAACGAAAAATACTTGCCTGGAAGCTAAAGATATCTGATCCAGGCCGTACATTCTTGAATAGGCTTAGAATCCGTTGGAGCAGATTGGGAGTTCTGTACACGTCAGCTGAACCGTTATCTAAAGACAAGGGTGGTGTAAGCACGACCTTTGCCTCATCTTTCTCTTCGCTCATCTGTCACCACACCATAACAATTTATTCAGTGTGTGCAAACCAAAGAAGTTACATGATCAAGCTCCCCATAGCCAACTCCAGATTCACAATCACCTTGAGCTTATCAAAATTCATACGTGTGAAAACCAGGCATGACCCCATAACTATTCATACTTTGCTACCTTGCGGAGCACTATATCAGCAAATCTGAAGGCTCCTTTTGTACGGCTTTGCTTTTGGATAAGTGGCTCAATGGGAGCACTTATCTAAAGAAACAATACTGTTTACTTGAAGAAAATGACATTTGATATATAAATTTATTTTAAGTGCTTATGGCAATTTAGGGATAAAATAGGTATTATTAAAAAGTGCTTTAATAAGCTATAAGCTGAAATAAGCACTTATATAAAGACCAAACACACCCCCTAAGGGAATAATTCTAATGTGCTTTGGTGCAGGGAAACCGGAACGGCATTCCTGCTAGGGCTACAAAACACGGGCAAATGAAAAGACAAAACAGTAATTAGGGTTTGGGTTGGAAAAGATTGGCTGAAATCACACTGTAGCAAAATGCTGCAAGTCCACCATAAAAGTGTAACCACAGCAGGGACTGTGCTTATTTATCTCGGGTGTGTATGTCCTACTGGTAAATTACATATTCTCCTGCAGAAAATCTTTCTTTTTTCTTGCATTGGCAGGTAATCGTTTATAGAATAATAATAATAGCAGTAATATAAAAGTTAATTTCCCTAATTTCGAATTAAAAAATTAGATGATTGGACGACAGTGTAAAACTAAACTTAGAAAGTCGTGTATTTTGGATGATAACTTACGCATCCGCGTATGTTAACTTAAGATGGTGGAGAATGCCGGCCCCGGCCAGTCGGCCACGACAACCTCTGTGCATATTTAGAAACGCCTGTACGAAACGGTTTCGCCGGAAAACCGCTTTTAGAAATGCCAAACAATACCACTTCCATGTTACTTTTAGATCAAAACCAAGTAGAAAGAGAAAGGAGATATTTTTTTTTTTTTTTTTTGCTTGAGAGATTTCAAACACCCAGATGATCTAAACTCATCTTTTGATGATTAGAAATCTAATCAAGGCGAACTAATTAAAAAGAATAAAAAAAGATTGTACGAAGAAAAAGAAGAGAGAGAAAGAGGAGAGAGGAGAGAGAGTACCATTTGACAAGACGAGGGAGAGAGAGAGCCACTAAAGCGGTTTCTGCTTAGACAAGGAGGAGAAGTTCAAGAGGAAAGCAAGCGAGGTATTTTTTTATATGCAAAGAGGATTTTGAAGGTGAGTAGTACAGTGGAGCGAACCGTGGTGGAAAAGTTTGGACACGTTGCCCCAAGTACATACGTATACGGTATACTGCTTTTCTTACCCTTGATCATGGAAGGTTCGACATCGTGACCTTGGAAGGTTTAATTGGTGTTATTTAGTATTTTAATTGTCGTCTATACAGGACTGTCAATGAGCCGAACTTTCACGAGTCGAGCCGATCTTTTTTGAGTTGAGTTTTTGCAAGCCAAGCCTAATTCTTGAAAAAACTAACAAGTCTGAGCTCAAAAATTTCTATTCAGCCTTGTCTAAATTTTACGAGCCGAGCCAAGCTTTACGATCCTATTTCTATATTAAGGGTTTTGTGAAAACGGGTACTGTGAATTAAATGTTAGTTAAAATTATTTTTGATGGAAAAATTATATAGAATGATGCTCTTGACATAATTTTAGGCTAGATGGATATTGTTTTAATAAAAAATTATATAATAAAAATTAAAAAAGATAATTGTTATTTTAGAAGTTTAAATTACATTTAAAATAGTGCTTATTGCTTTCCCTGTAAACCCAATGTTTAGAAGCAACCTCATTCATGCTTCACCAAAATGGATTTCCTAAAGAACCCCTTCCTTCCTAAACAATTGTTACAAGTGTTGCCAAACACCCCAAGCATTAGGTAGAAAGCCCTTTTACGGCTTGGAAGGAAGGGCTTCTTTAGGAAATCCATTTACCACATAGAAGAATGATGTGGCGAACATAAAACTCTTTGGAGTGGTTGTAGAAGGCGAAACTTTGGAGATTAAAATTTTGTCACATGGTATGATCTCACAAGATGGGCCCACTAAAATAAAAATCTCTTAAATGAATCTTTTATTAGTTCAAATGATACCCACAAAAAATTATTAAATTATAATTAAGATAATTCTTATTACATATGAATTATCCTAAAATTCTAGATAATTCTCAAAAGAATTATCTAAAAGTTTTTCAATTAAAATTTAGATAATTCTTAAATAAAGAATTATCTTACATTGGGTAATCTCCTAAAGTTGTTGAGAACAAGTAGCATTCTACCCTCCCACATGTAGATAATTCCTAATTAAATTGGGAATTATCTCCAACTTCAAGAGGACTCCCCCCTTCAAATCTATAAATAGGGGTAGATGTAATAACCCAAACAAAATAATAGGGCTAATGCGTAAATAATAGAAAAGTACGAGTTAATTTAAAATTTTAGTAACTGCTATATTGTTTGACTTTTGACCGATTGTGATTGGTGGGTTGTACAATTAGGAAATTAAACTACAACACACACAATCATAACTTCTAAATTTAAATTTGTGGTTAGGATCTTGTAGGAGATTCCGATCTTTAATTAATGGCTCAGATTTAAATGCCTAGAATTAGTAAGTGATTTCTATAAACAAAAGTTAATAATAAAGCTAGGATTCTAAAACTAAAATGAAAACACAACCAACTTAGAAATAAATCAATATGGGCTGGGAAATTAATCTAAAGGCTGAGATCTAAAATACCCAATCAATGGTTGAGATTAAGAGTCCATAGTTACTAATCCTAGAGCTCCTAAGTGCCTATATAAACATAAGGCCTTGAGAGGTTGATTCATCACTTGAAGAAGAAGAAGAAGAAGAACAAGAGGTGTAACTCTCTACACCAACCTTCAAAAGCAAGGTAAGTATTCAAGGATAACTTGGTTTATAATTCAAATAGGAGTTCAAAGTTACTTTCATTGAGTATGAAGCAACAACCCCACCCCACTTCCAAATAAAATCCATGGTTGCAGTACAATCAAGCATGAGGAAAAGGGTCACATTAGTGATGCCTTGGGATTTGTCCCTATGATCAGAAATAAGGTATGGGGATTGTGCCTATTTGGTCGCAATCCCTTGAAACTATGATGCACACATAAAATTTCCTCCACGTGCACTTGGGTTGAGAATAGCAAGTTCATGCGCGGTAATCTTTTGGTGATCCTCTTGGAGAGACCATGACGGCAGTCCTTCTATCTGTTGTCATTGACAATTTTATTACTTAGGACTTTGCGTAGATGGTTGTATTTGGTCTGTCGATTTCATCCAGTCCGGCCTTGATAGAAGCTTCTTCTTCTTGTTTTTGTTGATGATGACGATGACGATGCTGCCGCGACAGCGAGATATCTATTTGTTAGTGTTTGTTTGTTTGTTTGTTTTTTTTTTTTTAACATGTACAAACATTTAGGATGTAATAAAGAAAGACTTTTCATATTCTATTCGCAGTTCAGTTGAAAATGATTTCATTGATGAACGTCGTTCATGAATCTTATTCATGCATATGATATCACGACATGCATATTAGAAGAAAACCATTCAAAGTAAAAGGATACGGAGCCTATTCCCCATTGGGATAACCATTGTAGTGGCGTTGATGGGATCACGCGACATCGTCCCATCAAATCGACCCGAGTGATAGTAGTAGTTGTTCCTGGCTATCCCTCTCGGATCACAAAAATGTCTTCCTTCCTTAGAACAAGCTTGAGAGTCGGTAAGTTGGCGTAGACATGCGTAGTCACCTTTAGTATTTTATCCCATATCTCCGTCGTCCAAGATCATGGCGTCGGGTTGCTTGTTCCCAATCTTATCTTGGAACAATCTTCTCAAGGAATTATAATCCTCTGTCTTATGCCCCACATGACAATGATATTGGAGAAATTTGTCTTTCTTCTTATCACCTTCTGTTGGAGATAATCTTAGCGTCGGGAGTGTCACTACTCCATCTTTGATCCATTGTTTCAAAATGATTAGTGCCTTCTTGACACTACAAAGGAGTGGAGGAGCAGGTCAAGATCCAAGGTAAGTATTTGCATTAAACTCTATTTTCGATATGAACTAGGTGTCTACGTCATATGCAATGAGTATGACATAGCACAGCCTTAAAATCTTTATCTTCTATGATTTTTTTCATAAGAACTAAACTAAAACATTATACAGATCAGAACTATTGATTAGAAAACTAATGTAAATATTTATATAATTTATTTTATATTTTTATAAAATTCCCCAGTTCGGTAGGAACCCAGCAAAACAAGTTTGAGGTGGTTCCGATAAGTATTTAGAAAGTTATGCCCAAAACACTGAACGTACGTCGAAGTTAAAAAAACCTAGAAAACCCCTCGGGCCAAGCAACCGACCACCATCGGTCGACCGACAGGTCAACCGATGCCCACAGGCTTATGTTTTGCTCTCTGCCCGAGCAGCCGACCACCATCGGTCGATCGACAAGGTCAGCTGACGGCTGTAGGCTGTTGTAAGTTGACCCATCCCTAAACACATAAATTTATGAAAGTGCTCCGAATGACTTGAAACTTTACATGCATCCTATATTTGACCTAATTAGACCAATTATGATTTTAGTTTTGCTAAATTCTGAATATTTTTCATATGTATGCTTTTATGTGGAAGATTTGCTATAACCAACCAACCGGTGATATTTTGATTTGGACTTGTTTGAACTCTAAACTCATTATGGACATGTTTTATATCATATTTTACTTCTGCACATGTACACAAATTGATTGTTTAGCTACTGTGCACAAATTCACTTGCGCTGCAGTGCCTGACCATGAATTTGGTCTAAAAGCTGCACCATTTGCAAGTGAATCCATACTTCTGAATTTTTAGGCTTTTAAAGAGGTTATTATGATCTAGAAATCATGATAAGTGAAGAGACTTGCAAAAATTTATGGTATTGAGGGGCTAGCTACCCCAATATACCTATTTTGGTCCTATGGACTATGAAAGAGTGATTCCTATTGCTTATTGATACATATGATTCCCTAAGGATAGTTCACATTGATGAAACTATGGATTATTGCCTTTGATAAGTGGGAGAATTGTGCTCTCTAGGTTGAAGCCCCTTAAAACTATGATGCGCACATGGAATTTCTTATCTTTGAGAATAGCCCTGTATGGGAGGGGATGGTTCGAGAAGACATCTTGCTCAAGGAAGGATCGGTCTTGTGGGAACTTATATATCAATATCAAAATAGTTTTAATTAATTACATTTCCTACTAGACTTGTTTGCTAGATCACACTTGGTGATTTCATATGATAGGTGCACAACATACATACTTAAAAACTAGACCCCATACATGCTCAACGTATACTATACATGCATATTCACTCATATTATTGCTCACTTACATGATCTGTTCATATTACTTGTTATCTCACCATACATCTCATTATTCATTGTTTACTGCTATATAGATTACCATTGAAGAGTGACATTGTCCCTACTTCAATTATAAACTTTGTTAGACTTGTTTATTTACTGGCTAAGTGTAGCTTATGCTTTCAAGCAACCATAATTTTAGGAACTTTAGAAGAGGATGACTTGGACTACGGAGACCATGCCATGGAACCATGTTTTGACGATACTACTGATTTTATCGAATAAGTTAATTAGGAGTTATATTACGGATTTTACTCATTTTTGCTGGCTTGCATACCAAGGATTATTATTAGCCATTGTTAGGCTATATTTTATTTTGGAGTTTGATTGAGCATGAAACTAAGTATTTTATTTTGCTTTCAGCTGCTATGTATTGATATGTTTTGTTATGACTTGGTTGTAATAAGTTGAGTTTTGACATCTTTTATTATTAAAAAATATCTCAGTTATATTTTCACTATTTGGCAATGTATTGACTTCCACTCCCATATGGAATGGGGTGAGAGTCATATTTCAGACTTCTTAGGGACTCCTTTGAGATCTCTTAAGTTTGGGATGTGACAAAGTTGGTATCAGAGCCTAAGTTTTATGTTTTCAATCAGATTTTCATAAAGTTTCAAGGTGATTGATATTTCAAAAGTTTTCTCTATATTGATATTTGAAAGTTTTCTGTGTGATGATTGTTTTACTAACAAACTTATTTCAACAAATAAGTGGGTGTTTTCTGTTTTCTTATACAGTCCTTGATTACTCAATCTCACAATGTCTAGTGCAAGAAGAGGTAGTGTGAGTACAGGTTCAACCGGCGAGACTCAAGATCCACAACTTGCTGGAGTTTATCACGGTCGACACCACAACAAGCTGAGGGGCAGCGGAATGTTCATAGCATTGAGAAGTTCACGAAACTTGGACCAACTGTCTTCAAAGGCACTACTAACCCAAAAGAGGCACAAGCATGGATCGATTCCTTATAGCACATCTTCGAGGTGATGGAAGTGAATGAGCAAGAGAAGGTTCGTTTTGATGCTTTTATGCTAGAAGGTGAAGCAAGGAGATAGGGGAAGGCAATACTGGACACACTTCAAGGTACAATTCTATTTGGAGTATTTTCCTAAGATTGTTAGGAAAGAGAAGGAATTGGAGTTCATGAAGCTGGAACAAGGCAGCATGATGGTACCAGAGTACGCTGCAAAAAAATTCGCCACCTATGCTGTTGACAAAGAGGAGAAGAAGACTTTCAAATTTGAGAGTGGACTGAGGCCTAGCATCAAAAGTAGGCTGATCGTACGAGAATTCACGGAGTACCACAAGCTAGTTGATTGCGCTCGAAAGGTGGAGAGGGACATGCAAGAATTCAGGAAGTTGCAAGACCAAAAGATGGGGGGAACAACCCAAGAGTTGGAAACTCCAAGGGTACCATATTTGAATAGCAAAAGAGACAAAGGTCGCAAGGGCCAATCAACACTGAAGGCTTTCCTAGCAGACGGTGCTTCAATTGTGGAAGGTTAGGACATCCACAAGCAAACACTTCCCAAGGACAACACCAACAACTTGTACCCAAACCTCACTATCAGCAAGGTCCAAAGCCGGTACCACAAGCACAAGCATTGAAGGGAACCAAGGCTGGAGTTCCACGGCAACAACCTCAACAAGCTAGAGTGTATGCCATCGAACAACAGTAAGGGGATTTCATGGAAGGTACGGTTCATATTTTTCAGACCTCAGCAAAGTTTTGTTTGACATGGGAGCGTCACACTCCTTTATAGCAAATTCATCAGTGAACTGTTTAGGTTTACCTATGAAGGACCTAGAAAGGAGTCTTGTTGTAGCAAATCCCATCGAAGGTTTAGCATACTTAGGGAAGATGTGTGAGTCTTGCATAGTTATGGTAGGTGAGTCCACATTACCAATTGACCTAATTACGCTTAACATGAAAGAATTTGATGTGATTTTGGGTATGGATTCGTTAGTTGCATATCATGTGCAAACAAACTGCCATAACCGAATAATGTCTTTTGTTTCAACAGAGGGAAAAATTGTAAAAGTTAGAGGGTCTAAATCTGAAACCTTAAATCACTTAGCATATTTAGATTTATGGGAAATAGATGAGAGGGGAGAATGAGAGCAAATTCTAGTAATATGCCAATTTGGAAGTGTATTCCAAGACATACCCGGATTGCCTCCCAAGAGAGAAGTAGAGTTTAGTATATACCTAATGGTTGTAGCAAACCCGATTGCACTACCGACTTACCATATGACATCTACTGAGTTGATGGAGCTGAGAAAGAAATTAGATGAGTTGCTTGCCTTGCAATTCATTCGACGGAGTTCATCACCATGGGGAGCATCGGTGTTGTTCGTGAAGAAGAGAGACAGATCTCTTCGGCTATGCATTGACTACCGAAAGCTGAATCAAGTGACGGTGAAGAACAAGTACCCTTTGCCAAGAATAGACGATTTGTTTGATCAATTGAAGGGAGCTCGATACTTCTCAAAGATCGATCTCAGATCTGGTTACCATCAGCTATGTATCAAAGAAGATGACAAAGACAACATTCCGAACGAGGTACGGACACTTCGAATTTGTGGTCATGCCTTTTGGATTGACCAATGCACTAGCAGCATTCATGAACATGATGCAAAGAATCTTCAGACCATACATGAACAAGTTCGTGGTGGTATTAGTTGACGACATCTTGGTTTACTCCAAAACTAAAGAAGAACATGAAAGGCATCTCCGACTTGCCTTACAAACATTGGTAGATCACAAATTGTATGAGAAATTTTCTAAGTGTGAATTTTGGCAAGAAGAAGTGAAGTTCCTAGGACGTGTTGTGTCTAAGGATGGAATTTCAGTGGATACAAGCAAGTTTGAAGTGATACTAAGTTGGGAACATCCCAAGAATGTATCGAAAGTTCGCAGCTTTCTTGGATTAGCGGGATACTACTGTCGATTCATTGAAGGATTCTATCGCATCACACTACCTTTGATCAAACTCACAAGAAAGGACGTGAAGTTCATGTGGGATGACGCATGCCAAAAAGCCTTTGCAACACTCAAGGATAAATTGACAACATCACCAGTTTTGACCATTCTGGAAAGCGGTGTGAAGTTCGTGATCTATGCCGACGCATCCTTATAGGGACTTGGCTGTGTTTTGATGCAAGAAGGGAAGGTCGTAGCTTACGCTTCAAGACAACTCAAACCTTATGAAACAAACTACCCTACACACGCTCTGGAGTTGGCAGCCATAGTCTTCGCTTTGAAGATTTGGTGACATCATCTCTTTGGAGAGACCTTTGAAGTATTTTCTGATCATAAGAGCTTGAAATACCTTTTCTCACAGAAGGACCTGACCATGCAAAAACGAACGTGGATGGAGCTGGTTAACGACTACAATTTCTCACTTCAATATCATTCGGGCAAAGCAAAAGCGGACGCACTCAGTCTGAAGCCTAAAAATATTGTAGCACACATGATGATTCAAGAATGAAAGATGTATGAGAAGCTTACTGATTTCAACATTGAAGCTCGTGTATCAGATCAAGGGGTGAGGTTATGCAACATCCTGGTTAAACCTTCACTCAAAACCAGAATTGTTGATCTACGAGCAAAGGAGCCATGGATGCAAGACCTAGCCAATGATGTCGCATGACTAGATTGGACCAAGGAGGAAGGCATAAGCATTCAATTGAAGGGAAGACTTTGTGTACCACATAATGAAGAGCTAAAGAAAATGATTCTAGAAGAAGCTTACCGTTCTCGATATTCTATCCATCCCGGAAGTACAAAGATGTACTACGATCTATGACGCAACTACTGGTGGAGACAAATGAATGTTGAGATTGAAGAGTTCGTGACTAAGTGTGTGGTTTGTCAACAAGTCAAAGCTGAACACTAAAAGCTAGCCGGAGCAATCCAACCTCTACCAATTGGAGAATGGAAGTGGGAGCACATCTCAATGGACTTCATCACGGGACTACCCAAGACCCGCAACAATCATGACATGATTTGGGTGATCGTGGACAGGCTAACCAAATCAGCACACTTCATACCAACAAGGACTTCAATGAACAAGGACGAATTGGCGAGATTGTACGTAAAAGAGATCATCCGATTATACGGAGTACCTGTCATCATTGTTTCAAACCACGGATCACAATTTAGCTCAAGATTTTGGGGGAGTTTGCACAAAGCATTAGGAACTCAACTCAATTTTAGCACAACGTTTCACCCTCAAATCGACGGTCAAACGATGAGTGTTAACCAAGTACTTGAAGACCTACTTAGATCTTGTATTCTTGACTTCAAAGGAAGTTGGGAAGACCACATGGCACTTGTGGAGTTTTCCTACAACAACAGCTACCAAACAAGCATCGGAATGGCACCATTTGAAGCATTATATAGGAGACCTTGCATATCACCAGTGTGTTGGAATGAGGAGAATGTTGACATTCCCTTAGGGCCGGAGTTAGTTGTTGAAACAACGAAGAAGATCATACTCGTTAGAGAACAACTCGCTACGGCTCAACACCGACAAAAGAAGTACGTTGACTTGAGAAGAAGGGAGATGGAATTTCAAGTAAGAGACTGGGTTTTCCTCAAAGTTTCACTAACCAAGGGAGTATTCAGATTTTGGAAGAAGGGTAAGTTAGCACCCTGATTCATTAGACCATTCGAGATTACAGAACGGATTGGAGAAGCGGCCTACAAATTGTAACTACCGTCTAGCTTAGACTTAGTGCATAATGTATTTCACGTCTCACTGTTAAGGAAGTATCATCCGGATCCAACAAGTGTGATTGATTGGCAAACAATCACAATCCAAGACAATGCAACAAATGAAGAGGAACCTGTAGAGATTTTGGATCGAAAGGAACAAGTCCTATGCAACAAGGTGATACCAAAGGTGAAGGTTTTATGGAATAATCACGGAGCATCCGGAGCAACAAGGGAACTTGAAGCTGACATGAGGGAAAAGTTGTCACGAACCAAATCTAGAGATTTCGTTGGAATCCCCAAATCTAGTTTGCAATTCTTACCCCATATCTAGATGGGAGTGGATAAACGATATGTAGCCAAATATCATTTAAAATTAAGAAGGATATTATATAAGATTAAGTATAGAAAAGTAATGTTTTAAAAATAAATTTCATCACATAACATCCTTCAAAAAGAAAACAACTGAAAGTAAAATAAACTAATCTCATACATTAAATCAAATCCCTATTAACTAACCTATTTAACTAAGTACTGAAATTTAGATTGATTGAAAAACCCTACTACAAGATCTAATAAAATCATCGACTAAAACTCTAATTATTGTTAAAATCTTCAAAATATTCTTGTTCTCCACCTTGGTCCTCATGGTACATGTGTCCATCAACTATAGGTCTTGAAATATATGGTGCTCGGAAGCGTCAGCTACACTTAGCTCAGTAAGTAAACAATCGAACATGGTTTATAATTTGAAGTAGGGCCAAGGCCCCTCTTCAATGGTAATCAATATAACAATAATGAGTAATTCATGAAATATGAGTCAATATGCAAGTATAACATGCTGAACATATAAGTATGAAGAAGATATATACAAACATATAATTTGATGCAATGTGAGTAATTAGCATGATAAAATAGGCAATGTAATGACTAATTCAATTATTAATGCATGATGTGCACCTAACAAGTAAAATCGCCACATGTGACTAAAAACAATCTAATATGTATGATGTTGGCTGTATAGTATTCATTTAGTGTATGATTCACACCCGATCTTAATCGTACAATCCAAGGATGCCTCACAATATGAACCTTCATCCCCCAATACATGGCTGAATCAGTAGATTATTCTATGTGAGCATCATAGTTTCTAGGAGCTTCGACCTAGAGGTCACAAGCGCCTCAATTATTTTCGATCGTAGGGACTTAGCCCAAGGCCTCACAATATGAACTTTCCTTCGTGAATCAAACATTAATCGATCTACTAATAGAATTACATTCTTGTGATTTGGATATTGGCGTCATAAATATGAACCTTCACTTACTATTAAATTCTTAAGTGTTGGATATTGGGCCTCACAATGTGAACCTTCCCTCACCATGGACGTTATTAATTTTAAAAGATCTATTGGGATGATCAGTCCCTCGACTCCAGAAATATATAATAATGCATAAGCAAGTTTCCTCACCTACTGTGATTTCCAGATCACAATAATCTCGTAATATCCTTAAAAATCCAGCAGTATGGACTTACATGCAAAGGGTGTGAACCTATAGACCAAATCCTTAAGGTATATGAGGTGCAAGTGATAAGTTGCACGTTAACTAAGCATACAATTGATGTGTACAATGTGTAATAAGTCTACCTAGTATGCTTGACGTGCTAAAATCATATAAAATCAATCATATCAGAATACCGTATTCTAACCAGTATGAAAAATAGTCCAAACATGGTATAAGTAATTAAAACATGCATAATCAAGCATAATTAACATCAGAATTGGTCTAATGAGATCAAAATACACATGCTCACAAAAATATAATCAAAACAAATCAAGTTGGCACTTTTCGACGCGCCTAGAGGTCGCCAGTGTGCCTTCGGTGGGTGCTCGGTGTGTTGGTCGGCGTGTCGAGTAGTCACTGAGGGTTTTGTGTGAAATTTTTGGGTTTCAGGGTTTGGCCTCAAGATTTTCCTCGGCGCGTTCTCGGCTCATCGAGAATTTGCTCGGCGCCAAAACTAGGGGCTTAAAAATCATGTCTGTTACGCTTGGCGCTTCCATGGCGCGTCAAGTAGGGTCTCGGCGTGAAAACCAGGGGTTCAATGGTCAACAAAGGAGGCTCGGCGAGTTCTCGGCTCATCAAGTACTCACCGAGTACACTTCTGGGCTGGTTCGACGCATGCTCAGCTCACTGAGTACTCACTGAACAATAATTTATGGGCAGTTTTTCCAGAATTCTGATCTAATTATAATTCCAATAACTTTTCTTCCTTAAGTAACCTTCCTTAATATTAAATTCCGAACAAAATCCAATAAAAGTACTTAGGAAAACATAAGTAGATAATTAGTTGTTAATTTACTTTGAAAACTTTTATACACTAACATAATTTTGAAAACTTACTTCATACGATTGAAAAATAGACTTGAAACTTTACTTAAATCATAAAAAAAGTTTAATCTGAATACTTACCTTGATGTTGCTGGGTTAGAGTAGAGAATTCAGCTCTGTTCTTCTCCTTCTTCTCCTTTTTAGCTCCAAGGCTTGGTGTGATATTCGAAAACAACAAGGACTTATTTATAGTAGTTCAATAACGTCCTAGTTCCATTAGTAATAGTCTGTGTTTTAATCCTATCCCTTTATTGGGATGTTTTAGATTCTAGGCCATTTGATGAATTCCTAACTCTCCTAGTTCAGCTATATTTCTATATTTGAATTTTAGAGTTCTAGCAAGTTTCTAACTCCTATGGAAGTTTCTACTACTGTCTTTCAATCTAAGCCATTGATTTAAGTTAAAAAATTCCTACAAGATCCTAGCCACATATTATAACTTAACGAATTATGATTGTGTGTGAAGCACTTTAGTTTCCTATAGTGCAGCCCACCAATCACAAACAGTAAAAGTCAAATCTGTAACCAATTTACAAAAATTTTAAATTAACACCTATATTTTTATAATTGATAACACACTAACTCCTATGCTTTTATTAATTACAGATTAGTCCTATAATTTGGTTGGGTTATTACAGAAGTACGCGCAATTCTTCGTATAAGGTAAGAGAATTTCGAGGATGAAATTTTCTTAAAGAGGGTAGGATGTAATAAGCCAAACAAAATAATAGGGTTAATGTGTAAATAATAGAAAACTGCTATATTGTTTGACTTTTAACGATTGTGATTGGTGGGTTGTACAATTAGAAAACTAAGCTACATGACACACAAATATAAATTCTAAAGTTAAACATGCGGTTAGGATCTTGTAGGAGATTCCAATCTCCAATCAATGGCTTAGATTTAAAAGCCTAGAATTAGTAAGTGATCTCTACAAACAAAAGTTAGTAAGAAAGCTAGGATTCTAAAACAAAAATAAAAACACAACTAACTTAGAAATAAACCAATATGGGCTGGGAAATTAATCTAAAGGTTGAGATTTAAAATACCCAATCAATGGTTGAGATTAAGAGTCCATAGTTACTAATCCTAGAGCTCCTAAGTGCCTATATAAACATAAGGCCTTAGGAGGTTGATTCATCACTTCGAGAAGAAGAAGATCAAGAGGTGTAACTCTTTACACCAACCTTCAAAAGCAAGGTAAGTATTCAAGGATAACTTGATTTATAATTCAAATTGGAGTTCAAAGTTACTTTCATTAGGTATGACGTATTTTTCATAGTTTTCATTAAAGTTTCAAAGTTTAATGGTAGGATATGGCAAGTATGAATTAAGTCATGTTTATTTATGTTTATTTATTGGGTTTTGTGCGGCATTCAAAGTTAAGAGGGTTACTTAACAAGTTTTTTATGTTTAGAGTTGAAGAGGAGATAAAAACAGACGAAACAGACCAAATTGCGATGTTTGACAGCCTCATTACTGAACTTCCCAGAAAACACTCGGTGCACCCTTGGCTCGTCGAGCCCCAAAAGATGAATTATAGGTCCCTGGATTTGTCAGGAAGCCTCACTCGGCGCGTTGAGCATCAAAGAGGAAAATAAAGGCCACTGGAATTGTCACTGAGACCCCACTCGGCGCACCAAACAGCACGCTGAGCCTGACCATCTGAAAAAACCCCAAAAACCTCAGAAACCCAATGGAACCTCTCGGCGATCTCCTCGGCTCGCTGAAAGGCCGCCGAAGGTACATTGGTGACCCCTCGGCTCGCCGAAAAAGACAAAGTTGGTATAGTTTACATAATTGTGTGTTCACTTAAAATAATTGTTATAGTTTACATATATATCAAATACATATAAGTAAAATATGAAACATCAAAGAAGATAATTTATACCATGAACTCATCTCTCTATGAATCATAGATCTATAAATATATGATGCCAAATAATCATCCGTAAGCCTCATGCCATTTATTTTCGATCAAACTACTGTTCTTGTCTAACCCCTTTATATCGTATAATCCATGGCCATATGAAATAATGTGTAATAACCTGAAAAATCCTAGGGTAAAATAGTAATGTAATGAATTAGTAATTTAATTTCATATAGTAATTAAGATTAGGACTCTTAAAACCATTAGTTACATAAAATTTCATTAAAACTTCTTAGGTCATGAAAACTGATCTGGATAGCCAGATTTACTTAGGAAGCAGAATAGGTCAGATAATCCAAATTAGTAATCAAATAAGAAAATAAAATATTTTACCGAATTTAACCTTTCGATTTATGCACGATTATGTCTTAATCCATGTAATGATCTTACCTTTTGATTTGATCTCCAATCAGATTAAATCCGACCATGTGATCATGCTTGATGTGATTGTTTGGGTCTTACTGCTATGTATGGTAGTCTAGCCCTTATGTGTTGAGAAAATGGCAAAACTATAAATTCCTTTCTTAGATGATATGTATGGTTGAGATTTAAGTTGTTGTGTTTGTGTGGCTTGGATTTGAGTGGGTAGGTTTCAAGGGTTAGGATTAAAGTGGTTGTGTATGAATGGTTAGATTTAGGTGATTAGAAATTAAGGGCTAGGATTATAGTTGTTGAAAAGAAAAGGATAGGAGTGGTTATAATTAGAGGGTTGAGATTGTAGTGGATGAGATGGAGGGCTAGGATGGAAGTGGTTATGCTTGGAGGGCTTAGCTGGGAGACACTTGGCTAGGGTTGGTATGAATAAGAGAATCTCATGCATTCTCTCACTTGTTTGGGTTGGAACATGAGAATGGGTTGGAGGCTTGAAGAAGATGGAAGGAGAAGGGGTGATGCTAGAGTTGTGGATGCTTTCTTGGATCAAAGTAAGTAGATAACTTTATGAATATAATTAGTTAATCCTAAAACATTATGCATTTTCATGTATTTGATGTTCAAGCTTGTAATGAGAGTAATTGGAATGACTTAGACATAGATTAGAAGACCATTTGATGCCTAGGAGTAGTTTGGTAGGTGGAAAATTCAAATTAGAATGAAAACCCCAAGATTTACCCTGTTCACGACGTTTGGCGGCCACCTCGGCGCGCCGAATGGGTCGTCGACCTTGTTTCTGGGCCAAGGGAGGACTCATCGGCGAGACTAAGAGGTCGCCGAGCATGGATGGATGCCGAAGTAGGTTTCGGTGAGTCGAGATGAGCTTCGGTGCGCCAAAGAGGGCGTCGATGAGGTCGCTGAGAAAGATGTTAACTGGAAATATCGCTGAATCTCAAAGAGGTCTGTTGAAGAGTACGCCGAGGCAGTCTTCTGTGCACCGAAGACCACGCCGAGGACCTCGCCGAATATGTAATTAGGACTTAGGAATTCATGTTGTTAAGTGTTGTACAATAGTATAGTATGTAACTTAGTTTGTATGATCCATGCACCTATTATGTTGATAATGTAGTTATTGCCTTATATCATGAATTAGTGTAGTGTGAAGTAGTTTTAAGTGGATACATAAGGGATACATGCTTTTGCTAGATTCTAATGCACCCTGTACACAATAGCATGAAATCTTGTTTGTATGCTCTAGGCACACACTAGGTTGTTAATGTAGTCTTATCTCATAACTTAGATAAGTGAGGTGTTAAGTAGCATCATGTGAATAAATAGGGAATGTATGCCTATGTTAGTTCTAATACATCATTACAAAATGAAATATACACATAAAGTTTGTAAGTCATACACACTCATCATAATTGTTGAATGAAATTCCCAGCCATGACATGAATTGATGAAGTGATAGGTAGTGATATGTAGAGACATATGGAAGGAATACATTAATTAGATTTAATGCACCTTGTACATACAATATGAATGATAGACTTGAAATAGCCAATACATTTATAGTTAATATTATATCCGACACATTACACTTGAATTCTTAGTTAATCTTATGTGTTTGTTTCTCAGTGGTTCCATTTCGTATTGTTTGAATTGTGATGTGTATTTTATGTGAATTGTTGTGATTACACCCTGTACACTACTACTCGAATGTTTAGTTAATGTGCACCACTCCACTACACTGCATAGACTCTAGACCATCGTTTGATCAAAGAGTGTGACCCCATGTTCCAAGAACTCATGGTTGTGTCTTGTGATTGGAAATGAGAGTGATGTTAATTTCACATCTAGAGAGGGACTCGCTGGATTGAGTTGAGGGCTTAGCTAACCCAATAGTCTTTCTTTTTGCCCGAGGGCTTTGTGCCAAGGACAAGAAAAGATAAGAAATGACCTCTGTAGTTTGGTCCAATGATCATGTTTTCCTGAGGGATTCGCAGGATGACTGCAAGTCTCGGTCTACGGACTACTGATCAAAAATAAGTGGGGGGATTGTGCCTCCTAGGTTGAAAACCCTTAAAACTACGCTGTACACGTAGAATAGCCTTCTTCCTTGAACCGTTCACACGAGGGATGCATTCAGGTTGCTGGGACACTCCGAATAGAGGTTGGATCATGAGGAAACAGGTTACATTGACACTCTACCAAAGTTGCATTTGCACAGCATCTTAGATTATTTGCTAGTTCACCTTTGTGAGGTTGTAAGTTAGGTGCATAGCATGCATTAAATTAAATAATATACCTCTTGCATTATGTTGATTTTGTCCTCTTTACTGTTTGGACAGAGAAGTATTGTAAATGTCTGATTTTTAGGACAAAAATTATATATTCCTAAAGTTATCTAACTTACTGGCTTTATAGCTCATGCTTTTTAGCAACAGTTTTTCAGGATCTATAATCGGTCGGCAACTGAGGAGATCGTTGTAGAGGAGGATCTTTCCGTTCGACGAGCGTGGTCGAGGAGAGAAAAACTTGGTTGGGTATAGCACTCTGATAGAATGTAGTGTTAGTCTAGTTTTAGACTTTTCTTCTTTAGAATGTATCAGATTGAAATTTTGTATTATTTAGTTACTTATATCTTACTAGAACTGTAATTAACTTCCACTTATGTTTTGACCCTTGTTATCCACTCCCGTAGAAATATGGATTGAAGGTTGCAAATCAATCAGAAGTCTCAGAAATTAGGATTTTTTGGTTTGGTTCATGACAAAGATGGTATCAGAGCATAAGTTCTTCTAAGACTTAAGTAACTATGTTAAGGTGTTTATAGGACTTCAGGTTAGGATCTTATAGGTTGACCCTAAGTTTAGGACTTATAGGGCTTAAAGGAATTACATATCTATAGGATGTGAGATTGTGAGGAGCGTTGTTTGTTGTTTGTGCGTCCTAACTAGCGACTCCAGATGGATAATTGGGGACAAGAAGTACAACTGTTTCTGAGCAATCTTAAGGTAGAAGCTACTAGGATGAAGTCTATGTTAAGCACTGGATTGTCACGTTATTGAAGGATGTGATGATCTAAGGCTTATGTTGGTTTATTGAAATTATTTAAAGTACTTAGAACTCTAATACTAACAAAGTTTCAAATTTTAAGGTCAATGTAGTTGCAAATGCATTAGACTGAGAAATTTGAGAATTTGGTAGGAATTAGATTTTATATAAATAAAGAGGATGATAATAATATGAAATTATTTAATCACTTCATTTTATTATGTATATAACACTTTATATAATCACACCAAGTTGCTTAGTGGATCAAAGTCAGGAGGAGTCACTATTCGTGCCAGATCCGGACCTAGACCATATTCTGATGAATCTCTGTGTTCGTCTAACCAACATCTAAACCTGTGATTGGATGGTTAGATGTGACATGTGACTTCCTATGTTTGATAAGTGTTGTGATTTTAGAATCCTTATCCTCGACCTTCTTGGTGATCTCCTCTTACCGAGGGCACACCTTTAGATGTTTTAGTTGCCTTTTAGTTGTAGGGTTCCCTTTTCGCATGATTTGGGGATTTTCTTCTCGCAGTGTATTAACTTCAATTTCCTGCTCATCATGTGTGTGCTTATTGGGTGGCCTGTACTTGAGAGTGGCCCTGTATGAGGGGGATGGTTCGAGAAGACATCTTGCTCAAGTAATTGATTGATCTAGTATGAGACTTGAACTATTCGAATCCTGAACATTATGCATACTGCATTATCATGTGATTGTTGATATTATTGTTATTATCTTGTGTATGATACACTTTAGATAATTATCATATATAATTAGGCATTGTAGAATGAAAATATGACCATTGATATCCCTAGGATAAAAGCCAAAGTGAGAATTGGATGAGAGAGCATTATAGCTGTACATGTTATTATTACCATCATGTTTCACATATCATTATCATCATTATTTCCAGAATTATCATTATTATACTATATTATATATTTTTGCTAGT
>JAUPMG010031404.1:0-14661 GCA_031762675.1 Pachysandra terminalis | reverse complement strand
AATGAAGTTAAGATATAACTTCCCTAATTACATCTGATAACCTAAGGATTAGGTTTCTAATTACTCGGGATATTACATGAACTCTCTCTATTCTTCTTTTCTCACAAACTCTCTCTCCAAGATTTTCGAGGTGCGTCCTAGTGATGGGAAGGGAGGGAAAGATATACTAACTTTCCTTCTTTCTCTCAAGAAACAATCCACAATATCTCCCACAATATACTAACCATATGAATTGACATATGCGTGTGGAATAGAACTACAAAAAATTAAGTTATTGACTTTACCCCTAAAGCATCCTAATTACACTAAGGACCCCAAATTAATAAGTTTTAATATCAAAAGCACCCTTATAATCATGTAGCCCTACAATTCATATGGTTAGATGCAAAATAAAATACCGTATTATTATTATAAATTATTATTAATTAAGGAAACCTTCTATTAGAGGATTTAGGTCATTACAACGTAGCATTGTACCATACGTTCACGAGTCTGACAAACCCGACATCACCCAAATTCTATGCGAAAGGAACACTCATTGGAAGGATCACAATGACCTTTGTGCCGTTAAATTACTACCTTTATATATGATCCTTCACATGAATTTTGTGACCAACGTCTATCCCCGATTCAGGAATAGGACAAGCTCACTCCCTACACGGTTAAGATTCTTCACATGGTGGCAACTAACCAGAGCCTGTGTCTCCCCTCATTATTTCCCACATCATACGATATGTGTGGAACACAAGGAAGGGGGACTTACCCTTTCCATATCTAATGTATGCGGCTGCCAAGTTTCACGGTGTCCCTTTTCCTCAACTGAAATCCGACACTACTGCTCCGCCATGCCAAGTTTCATGGTGTCCATTGAGATTTCAAGATTTGGGTTATTTGAGTTATTGGCGGTCAACCGCGAATTGGACAAGTTGACCATTTTGGGTGAATTGTTATAGGAAGTTGTATTTCATGATAATAAAGTTGAGTGTAACATTGAAATATTAAAATAATGTGTGTATGAAGGTTTAGGAATTATGTGTAGACTGATATTGGATTCCATGATTGTAAATAGAGCATATGTTATTGTTTTACCATGAGAAATATATGAACATGATGGGTTGGATATGTGGACATGATATGCATGAGTTGTGGATGTGGCATGTGTGTAGTCCATGTGAGACCTATGCTTAAGATATGCATGATTATTAGTGAATGATCCTAGAGAGATCATGGTTGGTTTTGAAATTCATAAGAACGGATATTCTAATGTGAGTATGTGGATATGGTTGAGTTAGTTGTGTTGGTGGGTGTTTATCGCTATTCATGCCTTTGGGTCATATTCCCTGAAAGCAAGATAGTACTTTTTCTACCTTTGAGTTGTATTCCCTGAAAGGAAAAAACATGGCTATTACTGCCTTTGGGTGGTATTCCTTGAAAGGAAGATGGCTAATAACTGCCTTTGGGTTTCATTCCATGAAAAGAAGATGGGATGTGTGGATATTCCTTGGATAGAATTCCCAAAAAAAGGTGTGAGTGTGGATTACAAGGTTAGGCAATGCCTTACACAATGCATAAGTATCATATCATACTCATCATAACATTCATCACCATTATGCATTGGTTGCATTCATGCTTATCATCATGCATTGTATGTGTGTACCATCAACATCATTTGGTATTGAATGTGTTCATCTTCATATCTTCATTTGGAGATTGCTGGTTATTCTTTATTTCAGTTTATGTATTTGATTCTATTATTATTATGGATATGGAATTGGAAAAGCATGTGAATAATATACAAGTTGTATAGTGGGTGTTGATGTTATCTGATATGGTAATGGGAAGATGCATAGCTCCTCAGATTCCTATTGAGCCTGCAGAGCGCACGCCTACGTGCACCAGGTTTTCAACAAGGGTGAGGAGCTGGTTAGCTGAACGTGGACTGGATGGACATTGACTAAAGCATGTTGCCGAATTCTATTTTTACATATTTTTGTTTACAATTTTAGTTTCTGATTTTGTTGCTTTGGAATTGATGTAAGTTGACCCATAAGGGCATGGATATTATTTTAGTTTTTTTATGACATTTGGAATTTTGAATCATGGTTAGATGGAACATTTGATTAGTTCTTGAATAAGACTTCTACTGAAGATTTTTATTACTCTGAAAGACCATTAGAGATGGCACATGTATTGTGGATTACATCCAATGGTTGGATCTGAAGGTTGCACCTTAAAGTCCTTGAGATTAAATATCTCAGATTCGGGGTGTGACAGATTGGTATCAGAGCTCTAGGTTAAGTTGTGAATCTAGAGGCTCTAGAGTTTAGTGAAACCTAAGAAAGAACATAGAAACATGTGAACCTAGGAATCACATCGATCAAATGTGTGTTGCATGCTTCTTGCAAATTACTTTAAATTGTGTATTTGCGGAATTGTATTTGATATATATATGACTTTAAAATGCATACTTAGAGACTTGTTATTGTGTGTAGATGACTGGTGGTAGACGCAACTACACGGCTGGCAAGGGTTCTTTTAGTGGGGACATAGACCCACATATTGCGGGTGTTTACCAGTTATTCGGTGGCATGGCTGCTTCTCTTCAGAGACAACATGACATGCAGCAAACACAATTGGCCAAGAGGAATGGTGGAGGACTACCGTGGTGGAGGACTACCGTGGCTGGAGCTCTTTAGGAAGCTTTCGCCACTGCCTTTTGACGGAAAAGGTGAGCCCATGAGAGCTCGGGACTGGATACAGAAGATAGAGAGGATCATTTAGACAATGGGGTATCTCGAGGATCATAAGGTGAGGTTGGTTGTGTTTATGCTAAATTGTGAAGCAGCTATGGGAGACAAAGGGCTGCCGAGTTTTTGAAGTTGGAACATGATTCTTGTAATGAACTGGAAAAAAAATTCGAAACTTAAGAAAGGGTGTTTTGGTAATTTGCTTGAAAGACTATGGGTAAATTGGTAATTTAACTTAAAGAGAAATCATGTTGCATGAGAACCCTCTAAAATAAATTTTGAGAGTAGTGGAATCTTGAAAACTAATCAGAATTAGTAAGTGGAGTAAAAGCAAAGAGCCAACTTAACTTAAATCAATTAAAATTAAGTGAGACCTTAAGGACCCAACCAAACAGAACCTTAACTTACTAGAGGAGTTTACAAACTCCTTATAACTTAGAAAGCCTAATGTTGCTGGAAAAGTAGAAAGGACGCTAAGCTAGAGCAAGGGGAGAAAGATTGGAAATTAGAAAAATCAAGGGAAACAAGAAGAAGCAACTAAAGATCTAAAGAATGCATAGCTTCAACAATCTCTAAGGTCAGTGGACTTTCAATTCATGGGCATTTGTGTAGAAACCCAGATTTCAATACCATACTACAACTTTTAAATCTTTAAATGTAAAGAGAATGTGTAGAAATTGAAGTATGTTGAATGTGGAATGTTAATGTTGTGTTCTTAAATTAGTGCAATGGTAAAGTATTGTTAGAATGACGTAGAAACCTATGATTTAGGGTGTTAAATTGTTGATAAATTGATTATGAACATAAGAGTGAAGTTGTGATGTGAAGAAACCAGAAGACCCCATTTCATGCACCGTCAGTAGCCTTGGATGGTATACCGTCAGGGTTGGCTGACAGGAAAATCCCCAAGTGTTTGTGCGTTGGCCGGAGGACTGACCGATATATTGGTGAGCCTACCGATGAAGTGTTTATATTATTGAGGCTTTGTCGGCAGAGGGACCGGTATACCTGACCAGGCACCTCTTTGCAACAACCATTGGTAGGCTTGACCGGTATACCGATCAGGCCACTAACAGAACCTAAATTCTTGATGTGTGTCCATCGGTAGGTTGGTCGGCAGGGTGCCGGTATACCGATGAAACCCAAGATGGTCCATTTTTGTTTGTCTTCTGTGTTCTGTTTCTCAGCACCAGGGTTTCAGACTGCACCTTATTTACCTAAATATCATTTAAGTAAATGTCCCCATAAATAAAGAAATTCCCCCATTTGGATTCAATAAAAATACTCTCAAACCCTGATTCTGAATGAGTAAAAAGTCAACTCTTCGATTTTAGAACAAATTCCAGTTTTCAGGATTTTTGTCAAAACCATGATTTTTGAGTAAGGGCATTTTTAGCCAACATTTGAGGCCCATGATTTTTGTACTATCTAGTTCTATCATAATTTTGTTAGATACCAAAATTCCAGTAAGAAAAGTGTCATATCCTAGACTTTAAAAGTGTTTTGGTGAAAATTCAATGATTTCAGACTTTGTCAAATTTGGGGAAACTTTTGTGACCCAGTTTAGATATAAATGGTACTTTGGAATATTTGTGAAACTTTAAGGTGAGGTGTTAGTCATGATTGGATTTAACTATGAGTTGTGTAATAGAATTTGAGACTAGATGTCCCCTACTTTCCTTAGAAATTCCCAAGATGACAGTTAGAGTATGAAGTGAACTTAAACATAGAGAGAGATAAGATAACTCGAGTTAATGACATTAATGTGAATGGTTAAGATTTGTTGGGTGAATGATAAAGGTTGATCCTAATAAGATGTAGGTTGATCCTAGATGAGTATATATTTTAATCCTATAATAAATGATGAATTAGTCAGAGATGAATGGTAATGGATATTGGATAAATACGTGAGCTGATTTTAGATGATTACATGAATTGATGTTGAATGGATATTTACATATGCTGTAAATGTATTTTAAGGTAAGTAATAACCTTGATTTTGTTGAATCATTTGAATTGTGATGTGAATGAATATACTATTCATTTAAATTAAAGAAAGGAGAAATGATATACATGTTAAGAATGTGCATAAGACATAGTGATGAAGTAAGTTGTATAGATGATGTGAGATTTAGGATATATTTATATGATCCTTATTGTTTATCTTGTTATGAATGAACATGATCTATGTGAGTAAAGGACTGGTGAATGTTACCAAGATATTTTGTAACATGAAAATGTATGATAACTAATGAAGATGCTAACTTGTGAGTATGTACACTATGTTTAACCAATTGAGATATATGATTGGAATGGATGGATGATTACACATGGATTATTGTGTGAGAACCTGAAAATCCCTAAAATAATTAATTTAAAAGCAAAGGGTAAAATAATAATTTGGTACATACCCTAAGTAATAAACCAAGTAAATTATAATAATAATAATAATCCATAATTTAAAATAAACTTAAAACCTCACCTTAAGGATCCAAATTCGAAATCCCCTAATTCAAACTAAACAAACTAGTCAACAGTTTGACTTGGTCAGCAATTTGACTTGCTGACTAGGACTAAAACAGAAAATAGAAACTAAATTAATTAATAATAATAAGGTTAGTAAATTAATTAAAAATCAAGTATAAACCAAGTAGGAATACTAGAAAACCTCTAGAAGCTTTTCAATTTAATTAGCAATTTAAGAATTAGAATCCTAGAAGGATTAGAAACCCAGATTTTTCTAATCCAGCAATTCCTAAATACAACCCATTATCTTTAAATCCCTATAAATAAGAAAGTAACCTAGAAATCCAAACTATCCTAATACCTCCAATTTCTTGGAGAAGACCTAGAGTAAGAATAGAAATCCATAAATTTCAAGGAAGAAGAAGAAGAAATCCTAGGAGAATTCTACAGCAAAACAATGTGAGTTTTCTTTCAATGTCTTGAGTATTTACTTCTATCTTAATGTTATGACAATGTCAAAGTTATGTTTGATTTCACTAACCCCTTTCCCATGATCCTACTAATAAAACCTTAAAGTATCGATTAACCAAATCTCTGTACACATGCATGCGCAAGCAAGGAGATTAAACCCAGAAAAATAACTAACTTGAAGTCGAAGAACCCTTTTATCACATGTATAGGTTCGATCCAATGACCTAAAATTATTTTCGAAGCACCTTTAGGTTATAAGAGTCCCAACTCAAAAACACCCAGAACGTGCTTCGGCGAACCAACTTGGTACGCCGAAGGCACGCCGAGCACTTCATTTTGTGATTTAAGCCCCAGGTTTGTACACTGAGCCCAAACTCAGTATACCGAGAGTACGCCGAGCATTACAATAAATAAATCAATCCCCTGGATAGTACACCAAGACCCAACTCAGCGCACCGAAAGTACATCGAGCTTGTCCTTGAGACTAAAACCCAGAACACCCCATATTGAACCCCTTGGCAACCCCTAGGTACGCCAAGACCACACCGAGTGTACACCAAGGAGTACGCCGAAGATCAATTTGACTTCCTTTGAGAACCTAAGACTTGGAATACCTATAGTAGACCTAACCTAATTGATCTACCATGTTTTAAACCCTAGACACATGCCTAATAAATTATGATCCTTCAAACAAAGCTCTAGCCAAATAATGCCTTAGCTGATATTTTGAAATACATGAAAGACCATACCAAAGACCTTTCCAACACTACCATACTCCCTTTTTGTGCATGTCTAGGTACATAAATTGACTAAATAACTCAATGCCTATTATGTTTAACCATGTATGTGATTGTGTGTTAATTAGTGCCTTATTTGTTGAATTACCTATAAATTGAGTGTTATACCTTACTATTAATGGCTATGCATATTTATGTAACTTCTATCATTATTACTTTACTCACATGAACATTCCTACTTAGTATGTGATATTATGCCCTATTAGTGTGGAATCATGAGATTATGCTCATGTGTTCGCTGATGTGAATATATGCCTATGACTCATTGCTTGTGTTAATTAAAGGACCTGAATCTATGAGTTGCATTATGGACTACCTTACTGTGATAGCATTGTCTAATACCCTATATCTTGCATGGGATTAGATTACACATGAGACCATTGACTTATTATTTACCATTGTTGTCCCATGATTGGACTATATTATTTTCTCCCAACGTGAGGGATATGTCATGTATGATGATCCCAAAAGACTTGTGGACGGATGAAAGGTGAGGGAAAGTTCACATTGTGATGTCCAATATCTGAACCATGTACTCTTCTATTGTTGTTTCATATGTAAGATTCCTTGAGGATAGTTCACATTGATGAAACCTTGGAGTATTACCCTTGCTCACAAATAAGTGGGGGAATTGTGCCCTCTAGGTCGAAACCCCTTAAAACCATGATGTACACATGGAATATCTTAACTTGAGAATAGCTCTATATGGGGGTGATGGTTTGAGAAAACATCTTGCTCAAGGAATGATCGATCATGTTGGAACTTAAAATATTAGCATACTTAACAGCACCCTTATATTTCATATTGTTGTTGATATTATTGTAAGTATCTTATGTATGATACACTTGATCTAATTTGCATATAGAAGTAGGATTGGACTATTGATGTTGACCATTGATTCATATACCATTGTGAGATTGGGGGAGAATATTACATTGTATGATTGCTGTGCGTACTCATCATTCGCCATATATTTTATAGATTATATCAATATTATCTATTATATTGTTTGTATCTCATAGCTTTGGGATATGAGTAAATACCTTGCATTGAAGGACTACTCATCCGGGCTTTCCAGCTTATGTTTGTTGATTTATATTTTTCAGGATTAAAGACTAGCAAACAAAAGGAGAGCTTTGAAATGTAACTAGAATGAAAGAGTAGTAGATAAGGCATATGTATTAGAATTAGATATAGATTTCATCAAATCTGTTGTAATAAGATCAGTTTGTAAAGTTTACGTAAGTATTTAATAGAACTATTGATTTTACTTCCGCTTATGTTTTGATTATTGCTTTCCACTCCTATTGTGTTTGGAGTGAGAGTTACATACTAAACCCTTGGGTATTCCAAGGATCTCATTTGGTTTGGGATGTGACATATTGTGTGTGTTTAAAATTCATCATGATGAATGACTGGTGATGTGTTTAATTAAAAGCAAACTATGAGACATCACGATATGTGATGTGAGATTCATGCACTATTGCATTACATGCATCTAATGAGACATTCATGTATTTAGGGCCTGAAGGGTGTCCCAATGACCCGACTAGACTTTGGATTCCTTGTGATGGGAACCAAATATATGATGTGAAGATGAATGGACTCAAGACGAGTACCAAAGAGTGATGATATGTTGAAGTTCGAGAAGGATAGGATTTAAGTCAAGATGACTTTGGAGGAGGGATTAGCTACCCTTTGTTCTGGATTGATACTCATATATAACCTAGGCTATGGTTATATGAGGGATGTATTGAACACGTATGTTTATATAACTCGGATTTGGGTGTATACATTCATATGGGGTGAGAGTAATCTGTCAGTTAATTGTGAGTTGTTATGTTCCACGAAGGCCAAAAGATTGTCTGGGTTATAGACCTTAGATCAAAAATAAATGTGGGACAAGAGCGCCCATGGGTTGAAAATCCCTAAAACTGTGGTGTACACACAGAATCCGCTATTGGCCTTAGTCAGAATTTGTATATGTGATCGATAAGATGCATCGGTGGCCTCAGTCGGGATGTAACATGGGTATCCAAGGATCATAGTTGTGACAACATGCATTGCATTGCACGTGTATTGTACCTACCATCGTTTGGGGTGATGGATTGTTCGATCATGACATTGCATACAAAGAAATGAACCAAAGCAATATTTATGCATAGCATGCATCCATGTAGTGAGAATGAAAAGTTGAATTGCATTTGGTATGATCTATTGTGATATGAGTGTTGAGATCTGAAATGTATATGTTTAGAATTGAAATGTAAATGTTAAGGAATAAAACAAGGATTTTCATAAGACATATATATGATATTTCGTATTTATGTTATTGGTTTGTGTTTGTGAGTAAATACCCAGGTAGGTCTACTTACTAGCTTTCAAGCTCACCCTTGTTGTTATATATTTTTTAGGTTAAGCTGCGAATCTCTGAGTATAAAGCTGTTGGACTTGGGTTTGAATGCACCAACCTCATAGTTGGATGATAAGGATCCTGGTATTGTATTTATATCTAAAATTTAGATTATGATTTATTATTGTCTCTTATTATCATTGGTTTGCCACCTCCTGTGGAGGGGGTGAGAGTAGCATTTATCATGTCCTAGTGGAAAAACCTTGATTAGGTGTACCCCCTAGGAGTGGGATGTGATAGTTTTGCTACTCTAGCACAGTACGAGGGCCTGTTCGCTATGATGTCTCGCTTTGCCCCTTATGTGATTACTAATGAGGAAGACAAGGTAGAAAAGTTTGAAGAAGGATTACGACCGACAATCGGGTCTAAGGTCATGTCCCATGGATTCAAGACTTATGCTCAAATCTTCGAGTATGTACGACTCATTGAGAGGCACAAATACATGTTTACTCAGCAGAGGGAGCCATCTATGCCTGATCGAGGTAGATTTTAGTCTAATCAGCTTAGAGGTCAGAAGCGCTTCAGATCTGATAACCGCCAGCAGTGAGTTGTTGTTGCTAGACCAGCACTGGGGGTTTATGGTACCGATTGCAACTCCTTATATTCAGCAGAGAGGGCCAGTCACATGATTTAATTGTGGGAAAGAAGGTTATGTGAAGAGATATTGTCGTGAGCCAATCCGAGCTGTGGGTTAGAGGGCGATGGCAGATGCTAGACCACCTCTGAGAGGACAAGTCAATGCCTTGACTGACAAATCTATTGTAATAACCCAAACTAAAGTAATAGGGCTACTATGTAATTAATAAAAACATAGGGATTAATTTAAAATTTTAGTAAGTTAGCTATAGGTTTGAATTACACTGTTTGTGATTGGTGGGTTGCATGGTAGGAAACTAAGTGCTTCACGCACAATCATAACTCTTTAAGTTATAATGCCTGGCTAGGATCTTGTAAGAACTTTTAGATTGAATAGGATTTAATACTAGTTATAACATAGTTAGGATTCAATAATTAAGAGGATAAAGATAATGATTAGTTCATCTAGAACTAGGACACTTTAGATCTAAAGGTTAGAATAAAAGTAACCTATTTTAATAGCTAGGATTAATTAGGGAAATAAAACCATAAGGATTAAGATTAGATAAGGTTAACTTATAATCCAACTAAGTCTAGGATGCTTAAAATCAATGGTTAGGATTTTGTAGGAAGTTATTAATCTAACTAAGAGTAGAGATTTAACTTATAATCCAACTTAGAAAACAACTGCTAGATTACTAACAACTAAAACCAGAAAACTATAAGAACCTTCTGTGGGTCATATAGACCATAATTCTAAGAGAGAAAGAAAGAAAGAAAGAAGCGGGAGAGAGAGAGAGAGAGGGGGGGGGGGGGAAGAAGGATTGTTGGAGCTAGCAAGGATCGGAATTGCAAAAGAAAAAAGAAGAAGAACAAGGTGTTCATCTCAACCCCAACTCAAGATTCAAGGTAAGTATTTAGATTAAAATTTATTTTCGATATGAACTAGGTGCATATGTCATATTTAGTGACTATGACATAGCACATCTCTTTCTTCTACTATTTCGTAAGAAAACATGATAAAGATTCTAATTTATGGGTTTGAATTCCATGCAAGAGCAAGGTAAGAATTGATGAGTTTATAATGATATGTTTTATGGGTTTTGTTCAAAATTGAATTCCATGGAAAATTTTTTGATAAATTATATGCTAAAGGGGACTGGAAAATACAAAATTATGAATTTCTGGGCGATCTAGTGAGATCGACCAGCTCATCGGTGTACTGGTGAGTGTACCGATCACACTGCTGGGTAGATCGACCGACTCCTGATGTACTATGCCGATCCCTTCTGTATGTATTTTTAAGTTGCTATTTGGTGTGCCGAGAGGGGCCAGTGTACCAGTGAGTGTGCCAATCTCGTCTGAGCAGTATTTGTGTGTTTACTGTTTGGTGTGCCGAGGGTTACCGGTGTACCGGTGAGTGTGCCGATCCTACCCTCACAGGTAGTTCAGAAGACTCACGGAAGGGTCACGGTATACCGTCAAAAAAGAAAGTTTTTCTATTGATTTGATACTTTGCAATTCGTTTATAATGTTCCAATTAGACCAGATGTGGTGTTGGAATTGCATAATATTGAATATTTGTAATTTATGATATATTATGGAAGTTTGCTATGCTTGCCCAATCGGTGATAATTTGATTTACATTGATATGATATTGGAACTTATTGTGATCATGTTTTATGTCTAAAATTACACTTGCACATGTACACAAGTTATTTGATTAATTAATGTGCACGATTCTCTACACTTGCACAACATATGCCTATTTTTGCATAATAATGCCTTGACTTGACCCCATGAATTCATATTGTTGGAATTTGTGGACATAACGAGTGCTATCATACTCTGGGAATTATGATATTTGTGAGGAGGTGCTGGATGGACTGTTATTTGTTTACTCCAAAGGTGAAGGAAGTATCTCAAGAGACTTATTGTAAGATGAAGGGTGAGGGAAAGTTCACATTCTTGAGGCCCAATATTTGAATAATAAGAGTGAAATTCTGTTAGTAGATTGGCTAATGTATGGTTCGCAAAGGAAAGTTCACATAAGTGATGCCTTGGGAATTGTCCCTATCATCGGAAATAAGTGAGGAAATTATGCACTCTAGGTCGGAGCCCCTAGAAACTATGATGCGCACATAGAATAAATCATTATCACATTGCCATGAATTGAGGAATGAATTCACATTAGTGGGACATTCTTGGGATTAAGATCGGCTGTAGAACATACACTAATTGAATGTCAAACAGCATGCATACTTGCATATCATATTATTATGCATAATCACATGTGGTGATTATACTTATTGTTGTATGAACATGCATTCATTCATTAATAATTGAACTAGCACTTTGCATTGCACATCTCATCATATCATATTGCTTTGTTCCTCGTTCATATCATTATTTGTATATACTATCTATTCTATTTTTGTCTATGGATTACCATTGGAGAGTAGCATTGTCCCTACTTCAAACTTAAATGATGTTTATATTCGTTTATTTACTAAGCTAAGTGTAGCTTACGCTTTCTAAGCAACATATTTTAGGACCTATAGATAGTGAAGAGTAAGACTATGAGGATCAAGATGGAGGGAAACGCTATGAAGAAGACCTTAGTTTTTATTAGGACTTGTTCGATTATTTTTAGTAAACTTGTAGTAGGAATTATTGGACTTTATATTCTTAATTGATTTTTCATTAGTTAGGATTAGATTGGGTTGTAAATAGGTTTTAATTGATGTATGAGACTAGTTATATTTTATTTTGGCTGTTTTCTGTTTAAAGAATGTTTTGGTTGGATATTATTCATAATAGTATTATTTTCCTAAACTTTACTTTATAATTTTCTTACTTAATTTAATGGTTTGGAATTGTATTGCTTATCCACTCCCATAGGGATTTGGGGTGAGAGTTACTTAAATTTGGGGACTCAATTGAGATTTCTAGGTTTAGGATATGACATCTATATAGAGGGATAACGGGGAATCCAACGCGGTGGTGGAAGGTACTTTACATGTTTTCCATAAACCTACTGACGGGCTATTCGATTTGGGTGCTACACAGTCATTTGTATCTACTAGTTTTATGCATACCTTGGGTCTTGTGCCGACTGTTTTGAGGGAACCCTTATGTGTTGCTAATCCAGTTGGGAGAGTGGCTACTCTACGTCACGTATGTTTGAACTCTTTGATTAAAGTAGGTGAACTGAGCTTGGAGGTTGATATGGTTGTTTCGACTATGACCAATTTCGATATCATCCTAGGCATGAATTGGCTTGTTGCTTACCATTACAAGGTGGACTGCTTCGAGAATGTAGTAGTATTTGAGTTTCCAGATGGTAAGAGAGTGAAAATTTTGGGAAACTAGAAGGACACTTATTAGACGGAGTTCTTGGGTTCGATGGATGTGGGAAAGGAGTTGTCCTTAGAAGAGATTCCCATAGTAAAAGTGTTTGTTGTGGTATTTCAAGAGATGCTAAGTTGATTGCCTTTAAGGGAGGTAGAATTCAACAGAGTTAGTGCCTGGCACTACTCCTATTTCATTGGCAACCTATAGAATGGCACCGATGAAGTTACAAGAACTCAAGGAACAACTTGATGGTTTGATGAAACTGGGATTCATTAGACCGAGTGTTTCGCTCTGGGGAGAACCGGTGATATTTGTTAAGAAGAAGGATGGATCGATGAGACTTTGCAATGATTATAGGCAATTGAACCAGGTTACTATCAAGAAAAATTACCCATTCCCTAGGATTGATGACTTGTTCGATCAATTGAGAGAATCTCAGTATTTTTCAAAAATTGACTTCAGGTTGGGTTATCACCAACTACGGATCAGAAAGTGTGATGTTTAGAATATAGTATTCCGAACTAGGTATGGACAACCTTTTGGGTTGACGAATGCACCGGCTGCATTTATAGACATGATGCATCGGGTTTTCAGACCATATTTAGAACAGTTTGTAGTAATATTTGTAGACAATATTCTGATCCATTCCAAGTCGAAGGATAAGCACAAACAACATCTGAGAATAGCATTGAGGACACTTCAGGAACATCAGTTGTATGCTAAATTCAGCAAGTGTCTTGAGAGGGAGGTTAGATTCTTCGGGCATGTAGTGTCCAAGACGGGTATTTCGGTTGATCCTTCAAAGGTGGATGTTATTTTGAGTTGGTAGAGACTGAAGAATGCTTCAAAAATTCGAATTTTCTTAGGATTAGTAGGATATTATCGAAGGTTTATCGAGGGGCTCTCGAAGATTTCAGCAATCTTGACTCGTTTGACAAGAAAGGATGTGAAATTCAGTTGGGATGATCAGTGTGAATCAGCCTTTGAAGAATTGAAGAAGAAACTGACATCGGCTCCAGTGTTAGTAATTCCAGTTAGTGGGAAGAAGTTGGCAACGTACACAGATGCATCTTTACTGGGATTTGGATGTGTATTTGTAGCGACTGTTGTCCTTAAATTACAATTAATATAATTTAACTATAATTAACAATAAAATCTTTTGTTAAAGATTATAAAAGTCTATATGTCTAATTAACTGAAATTGATAAACTGAATATAGGGTTTTGGGTTGGACGTATGAAGCAATGGGATTGGGTTAGTCATATGTCAATTCACTAGGGGTAGATTAGACATAATTAAATATTTAAATTTTGAATTAGATGGATTAGGATAGAGATGGAAGGAAATCTCGGATTCCCTTCACCTTCCAACTAGGTGCGTGGGATTATGGGAAGGTTTCCCATAACCACTTTTCACATGCCTTTAATCACACGACCAAAAGTGAGGAAAACCAAATCTGATAGTGTGAGCCTTAGCTGAAGAAGAAAAGAAAAGAAAGAAGAAGAAAAAGAGAAAGAAAGAAAGGAGAAGAAGGGAAGCATAGGATTAAGGAAGAAGAGGAAATTCCGGAAGAGATTGTGGTGATCTTCCAATCCCAAAAGTTGTAGAAAAAGCTTGGGAAGTGAGGTATGTTTTCCTCGGATCTTACCTTAGTTATTTTCATGGAAATATGATAAGGTTGTAGTAACGATGAAGATCTAGGAGGGTATGCATGAAAGATGAAGAGTTAAATAATGATGTTGATTTGTTTGTATAAGATGCTATGTGGATTGTTATATATATATATATATATATATATATATATATATATATATATATTTTTATGTTTTTTTTTTTT
>JAUPMG010031393.1:0-14661 GCA_031762675.1 Pachysandra terminalis | reverse complement strand
TAATCAGGTTTAATGAGTTTGGGTCGTTACACATTCTAGATAAGTTCGAGCTTGGATGGATCCATCCGAGTGTGAATTAGCTCTTTTTAGCATGGGGGTGGAAGGAGAAGAAATCACGGCGTAACGTCTGTGGAACCTGACCCCAGGTGCTATTCTGTGGCCCATTTGGAAGGAGCACAATGCCAGAATTTTTTAAGGCAAGGAAAACCCTTGTGAGTTTGTGGGAAAAGATTCTTTTGACATTGCACTTTTGGGCTTCTTGCCAGGTGAACTTTGTTAATGTTCCCTTTTGGGAGTTGGGTTATGGGAACAACTTATCGTAGACTATGTCTTAAGCCTTATTTTATCGGGTGTGTTTGTACACATGGTGTACAAACACTAGATACTAAAGTCTTAACGAAACCTTTTCTTCACATTATTCTTCCCATGGTTTAAAATATCATATTGAGGTAGCGTATGTTTTGGCCCAAAAACGGATATATATCGAGTATCGACACGGATACGCATAGATACACTGTAAAAATCATGGATACGGTGGATACACAAGGAAAACGGTGGGTACATAAAACAATACCTATCTTTATGCAAAGATAAGGTTAAAATATGATAAATTAACATATTTTTGATATGATACACACACATACAATATATATTAACTTGGAAGCCAACCGTTACGCGCGTTATTGCATGGAAAGTGAATAAAAACCTATCTATTTTGCAGTTTTGTTTGTTTCTGAATCACATTTCGTGATTCCTTGTTTTTTGTACTCTTCTTTGATGATTAATGAAATTGTTGTTAATGATAAAAAAATATATTGCACAAACTATAAAACATAAAGAAAATCATACATATGATATATGTTATGGAATATATCATAAATCATAATTCATAATCATAACTTATAACTCATAGTAAGAAGTAGTCAGTCAGTAACAAACTAACAAATAACAATATGTAACCAATTGTAATTTTTAACTTCTACAACACATGAGCAAGTTCTTCAAACTTCAAACATAATAAATGAACTAAAAGCCTTTACCTCGTATAAGTATAATCATCCAAACAGTACAACAACATCAGTACCACATAGAGTTTCGTGCAGGCTCATCATCACTCCCGATGCTGAGGTTGAAACTGAAAATCTCCCAACGGTACTTGATGCAAGTGTTGAACATGCTGACAATATGATTGCCAATCCATATAATGCTGGTACCAAGCCTTATAATCTCTCCTAAACTGCTTATACTGGGCTATAGTGCACCCAATCCCAAGTCGAGGTTGTTCAGCTCCCGTCTGTCCATATGAAGAAGAGTGCGATGATGATCCCTCTTGACCATGAATATAACCAGAACCGGGCTGATATGATGAAGATGTGCCAGTGCCACTACCAGTACCAGTGCCACTACCAGTACCAGTGACATATGGCATGTATCCATAACCATAAGTAGTTTGATAAGCCGATGATCCCGCCTGGCCATGGCCATAACCATAGTCGTATGATGATGTAGAGCCCTCCCGATCATAACAAAATGAAGATCTTCGGCTGAAACCTGAATATGGTCCACCACCAAATATGCTAGAAATCCCAACATGAATCATATAAACCCATGTGTAATCACATCCAATCCATGTGGTGCATCATTGGATTGTCGTTGTCATCGCCGATGTCCATGTCTTGAATGACGTTGACGTGATTGGCCTTGGTACTGACTCCGAATGAGCGGACGCTCAGGGGACTCATCATCATCAGGACCATCACGCCCAAGTCCAACACTAGCTCCACCTTCACATCTACGCTCCTCTCTTCCACCCTGTGGTTGTGCACCACCACCACCACCATCATCATCATCATCATCATCAAGAACAATGGTATCATCCTCCTCATCATCACGCCTCCTAGTCCCAGCGGACCCATCCATCATCCTCGCAAACTAAGCATCATCATCTATCCCGGGCCCGATAGTGATATTGTCTCACTCTTGGTCTTGCACTCACTCTTACACTACTCCCTACTCTTGCATAGGCTACACTACTGTCTTCATCAGCATCGGAACTACTCACTCCTCCCCCAGCCCGCCCCTCCTCAACAACACTGACTCTCTCAACCAGGCCCGCCAAGTAGCTATTTGGCCTAGTCAGCCTATCCTGCTCATTAAGCTCATCTAGAACTACTTCCCCTGGGATATTCAGCCACTCGGTAAGAGTCTCATCATCGTCAAATATGTGAGCCAAATCAATAGACTTGACCTCTCCCTCACTTAACCAACTTTGTTTTTGGAGGTGCCGCATGCTGAGCCTCATAGTTTAATGCACAAAAACCAACTTCTCCAACTTTGTGTAGCGTAAACAGTTCCGCACTTTAGTATGGATGAGAGAGAAAGTACTCAAGTTCCTCTCACATCCATTAAATGAAGCCGTCGGTGATATGAGTCTCAGGGCCACTCTCCTTAAGTTGGGGGCATCAGTGTCATACAAAAACCACCACTCAGCTGCAAACAATCAAACGCAAAATTCAGATCTCATATAATTTATAAATTATAATCCTTCTGAATAACTGATTGAGTTTTCAATTGTTTTCTAACAAGTAATACACTCATCCCTGGTTCAGATGAAGTCCGAGCCCTAATGGCAACTTGATCACCAAATCCATACATAGCATCTTTAAATAGTTTCTCCTAATTAGGGAAAGAGAAAGAGATTGTTACTTTGGTAGTGAAAGAGATGATTAAATCAATCATATTTATTTAACAATCTCGTAGAATAGAAGGTATGTCTTACCTCATTAAGTGCCGCATTAGATATGGTTAAATCACTCTCCAACCTCAAAATGACCCTTTGGAATGCACTTATTAACTCTGTATCGCTTCCAAGGTCTTTAGTATAATGTATGCCAAATGGAGATAAAATGCTGAAAAAATGATATAAATGATATCAAATATTCTCCAAATTACAAAGAGTATGAATTAGGAATATCATATGATTAAATATATAAATGATATCAAATATTCAAATCTAATGGTTAATTGATTATACCTGCTGCATGGATGTCTCGTATGAGTTGCTTCTCGCATCTCGCATCAATAATTTTACAATAGCTCTTGTAATGCCTAGGAGCAGCAGCTTGAATTGCTAGCTTTGATCTTTTAGCAACTTCATATACATAACCAATGTAGCCTGCTTCTCTCCATTCATCACCTTTAGTACTTTAACGATAAGATCATGTATCTCTGATACTAGCCATGCATGCTCCCAGAATGTGCGATGGAGGACAATCTGCTTAACTTCTTTTCCAATAAGGTCCCTAGCAACCCGACATCCTTGCCACTCATCTGAGAGGAACATCCTCTTTAGGCTTGCCTTCTCTTGAATAATGCTATTAATGGCAATAAAGCTCGTTGCAAACCTTGTAATCCCTGGCCTAAGTAGCTCTCCTGTAGTGTGCTGTTTCATCAGGTTGAGAACCCAATTATGGTTGTAGATGAAGTTTGTCAACCTCTTGGATTTTTCAATTACCCCTTTCACTATCATCTTCTTCTCCCCAAAGTCATGTAACATCATATCAATATAATGTGTTGCACAAGGTGTCCAGTACAAATGCCTCCTCTTCTGCATCAACAATTCTCATGCCTTCTTGAATGAAGATTAGTTAGTGACAACCTGTACAACATGTTTCTTCCCAATCTCATCTACAACCTCATCCATCAACTCAAAGATGTACTGGTGATCCTTTATCTGATCAGATGCATTCACTGACTTGCGAAAAATTGCCTTCTCATCATAGCACACTAAGAAATTTATAATGGACAACCTGGTATTCCCTGTCAAACCATTACACATAATAGTCACCCTATATTGCTCCCATTTTTTCATAAATGACTGTATATAAGTCTGTATTTCCTCAACCTTTGCATCTAGTATGGGACTTATGATCTCATATGGAGTGAGACCCTTAATCCTTGGGTCGGCTTTAGCAATCTCATCAATCATGATCTGATAATATGGATTGTTTGCTGCATTTGACGGGATGTTACTGTATATGAACCATCTACCAATGGCATGCTTCACATTCTTCGCCCATTTTCCCGGATGCTAAACATCCTTCAGCCTATGCTGCGTCACATCTCTACTCCTATAACTAGAGGGATCCTTCTCCTTTAAATTGGGAAACCTACCCTTTTTAGAAGGCTTCTTAGACTTCTTGCCAACCATTATGTCAATAGCTTTTTTGACACTTGTGTTGCGCATCAAACCATGCCCAACCCTTCCAGCAGCAACAGAACCTCTGCTAGGAGTACATCCAACATCCACACCTCTATATCTCTAATGCTGATCATATATAGACCTCCTCACTGCAACATCATACTGCTCTCTCTCAAGGGGTGTCATCACATCATCATCATCATCAACATCCTCCTGTATGCTCTTTCCCCTATCCTTCCCAATCCCATTAGTTGATCCATTTGCTATCCACTCCCTCAAAGCCTCCTTCTCAATAGCAACCTCAGGCTTCTCCTTCTTTGATTCCTAAGGTGCTCCCCTACAACCCTCAATACCTCCACTGGGCAATTCAAACACTTCTCCACGTTGGGATTCCCTCTTGCTAGATGGTTTTTCAATCTAGTGATTCTACCTCCCCTCATCTCCTTATAACAGTAATTACATCTCGTCCATAATCTATTCCCATTTATAGCTTCCGCGTGTTGCCAACCAATATCAACTGCCCTCCTCTCCCTTGTCTTAGGTGCCATATCTACAAAAAAAATAAAATAAAGACAATAACAATTTAACCTAAGTACACAGTACATAAGAAATTAAGAATAAAATAGCATTTAATTGTAGAAGACTTAAAGTAGAAACAAGTTTAAAATAACATATTAATACAAAGTAATTGAATTTGAATGATAAAAAAAATTATTTTAATATTTTTTATTAAAATAATATATAAATTAAGTGTATATTAATTTATTATATAAATTTATGAAACTAAATCAACGATGGATTTACATAATATAAATAAAGAAAGAAAAATAAAAAAGTTGAACACATTTCATTTATAAAATATTAATTTTTATTGCTGTTTTATTACAAAAATAATTATTTTCACATAAAATAAAGATTAATTATAGGGGTGATAGATCATCCCCAAACTAATCACATATAAAAAACTCAACCTTAAACATAAGGTTTATATAGTTTTTTTCTTAAAAAAAAAAATCGAAACTTTTTCAAAACCCAGAAAAAATTGATTTTTTGCAACAAAAACCCCATCAAGATCTATGGATTTCTCTTGAAATCCATATATCTATTATATTTACAGCTAAATCTAGGTATTTGAACTAAAAAAACATGATTTAGAATGAAAAAAAGAGTAAATATCATATCTGTGCAAAAACTGTAGTTGAAGAACAAAATCAGGGTTTGATTCACAATCCCTAAGGTTTTGCAAACAAAAACCACAGATTATAGCTCGAAAAGCAAAGAGTTTGATTAAGTTTTGATGGTTTTTGAAATGGGTTTGGGGTTAGGGAGATGTATTGAAAAGAATTAGAGTAAAAGTCTCTCGGCTGTTTTTTTTTTTGCTTTTATCGACAGTATCGAACGATAATGTCAATAAATGCAATTTATCGGCCCGTATCACGCGATACTGTGTATTTTTTAACTTATCTTATCTGTATGTACCGTATCGTATCGACCAAATTGATACGCAATACGTATTGACCGATACAGTCGATATGATATGATATATTTTGAACCATGCTTCTTCCTAACTTTAGGAAGCTGGTACATTATAAAAGCTGAAGCAACTGAGATTTTTCCGGAGTCGGTGCCCTTTCCATAAGATCTGATCCTCCCAGGAATTGGTTTGATTTTATCCGCAGTCTCCTTAGACCATTGCTCTTCTATTAGAGGGATATATCAAATATGAGTGAAATTATTAACTTAATCAGACACCTTAATTAATTTCCTCTCTGGAGGTAATGATGGTAAGGACCAAATCTCCTTAATTGAAGGTATCAATTTTTTATTAAGAAGGTTGATGCCATGACCATTTCTAACAATTCAATACCAGCCCTTCTTAGGGGTGGCTCATGATTTGCAAATTTTTTTTCCAGGCCTTTGAATTGTTAGGCTTTGGGTGGACATTGAAAAATGTATTTTGGCCCATATATTTTTCATAAATCAAGGCCCATAATGTGTTCTCAACTTTTAAGAGATTCCAGGCCCACTTAGGAAAAACCTCATTGAAGTTCTCCCCATATAGTCCCTTTCATCATATGGTTGATACAAAAGGGGGTAATCTATCCACAAACTTGAATGCCCCAACTCAACTACATAATTCCCAAGTACATCAGCAACTTGGTTAGCCTCTCTAAACACTTGAACCTCTGACAGGATTTAATCAAATCTTGCATTTTCCTCTTTAGTTTACTTAACTCCCATGGACAGTTATAATTCCCTTGTGTTGTGATTTGCAATGTCAACCATAATGGTCAATACGACCTATATGCTACAATATATTGAGTGTATTCGACCGATATACTCGATACATATAATGCCTCTACCTTTTTTACATGTAAAAGTGTGAAAAATGAACCATTGGTTCATTGTTCAACTCTCTTTCTCTCGTTAACCAAAAAATCAAACCCTATTGAAATATAGCCAATTTTGTTTCAAAATCTTCATAGTTTGATTGAAAATATCTAATATTTGGAGCTTAAAACGTACTATTTTTCTTCATTAGTAGTTTTTTGAGATATGCATTGTAATTGTTTTATTTTTCCATTCAAAATTATACTTTTTATGTCTAAAACGTGTTTTAAAGTTCTATTATATGGATCTATGAATTTCAAGTAAAGATCTAGATGCCTATTTGTTTAAGTTTCTATGCGTCTGCTCGTGTACCAATTTGTTTCCACATTAATACATATATGGGTGTATGATATGAAAACATGATAATTTAAAATATTTTTAACTTATCTTCACATCTAAATGAGTTTTGTTTTAAGTATCCACCATTTTCCATACGCATACACCATGTCCATAATTTTTACAGCGTTTCCACGCGTATCCGATACGTATCCGTTTTTTGCCTGATGCGGTCGATGCCTATCTTGTATCCACCGTATCGGCACGATACACGGGTGTATTTTAGGATAAGCTAATTTTTACACTGCATAAACTGATACATGTAACATATCACTTTATCAGTCAATACAGTCTATATTTTACAATATATCGACTGTATTCTTTCAATATACTCGATATATGCAATGCCTCTGCCTTTTTTACATATAAAAGTGTGAAAAATGGACCATTGATTCATTGTTTAACTCTCTTTCTCTCCCTAACTAAATAACCCCATTGAAATATAGCCAATTTCATTCCAAAATGTTCTTAGTTTGACTGAAACAATCTAATATTTGGAATGATAAAAAAAAAAAAACAATCTAATAATTGGAGCTTAAAAAGCACTTTTCCTTGAATAGCTTTTCGAGGTATGCATTGTAAGATTTTTTTTTTTAATTCTAAATTATACTTTTTAGGTCTAAAAGCATATCTATGAATTTCAACTAAAATCCATTGATTTAGATGCATATTTTTTTTAAGTTTCCATGTGCCTACTCGTGTACTGGCTTTGTTTCCACACTAATATATATCATATGCATGGGTGCTTAATATGAAAACATGTTAATCTATCATAATTTTAACTTATTTTTGCAACTAAACTAGTTTTATTTTAAATATCCACCATTTCTATACGCATCCATAGTTTTTACAGCATTTTCACGTTTATCCAATACGTATCTCTATATGTATCCGTTTTTTGACTGATCAATATGCTACCTCAATACGATATTTTGAACCATAGCCCTGACTCAACCGCGTAATTCCCAAGCGCATCACCAACTTGGTTAGCCTCTCTAAACACTTGAACCTCTGGCGGCATTTGATCAAATCTTGCATTTTCCTCTTTAGTTCACTTAACTCCCATGGACAGTTGTAATTCCCTTGTGCCATGATTTGCAATGTCACCTTCTCTTTCTAATATGAGATTACAGAATCCTCTCTTTAGTGTTATCTCAGTCCCTTCCACCAACAGTTGTTGCTTCCGCCACCATTGAATAGTTGAACCAATATTCCTTGCTAATCCACATAAAAATCTTCATCTTTTATCTCTGCAAAGGGCGCTAGTGCTGTATCTCCAGGATTGCCTTTCGACGCTCCTTTGAATTTAAGTTTAACAAAGTCTTCCTCCAGGAACTTTCATCTGATGATGATCCAGTCTCCTCTTCCCTCAGCTCTTCTCGGTCCCATCCTTTCATTTCCCTACCCCGTTCAGCATTCTCCTGCAAAGAATTGAGCATTGTTAGTGCTGCTTTGATATCTGGTTTTCTTCCATTCAGAAATTTCTCTATTTCTCTAGTTTCAGATTGTCCATAAAAAATTCACACGTTGTTAGGTGATACTTGATGTGTGCTGGAATTTCACGTCATTTCACTGTAAATATCCATCCCTTCCTCTATTGTGTTTGAAATTGTTACTCCATCCAATTTCCCTCCCATCTCTGCCAACCAGAAAGCTCTAGCAAAAGCACATTCTAAAAATATGTGGTTAGTCGTTACGTGGGATGTGTTACAAAAAATACACTTTTTCATCTCTGGCCCATTCTTTGCACTAGAATCTTATTCGTGATACTTGCATTATGAACACGCTAAAACATAAAAAATCTGATATTCATTCATTTCTTTAGTTTTTGTGCACAATGCGAATGCCACAATTTTAAGCTGGAGGCCTTTCCATTACGTTTCTTTGTATCAATCAATACACTTAAGGCCACAGAAAATTTACCATTGTTGGTCAAAGCCCGAACATGTCTATCGTGACTTGATCCCTCATAAATAGGTACAGCCCGGATTTGATCCACCACGTGTTTAGGCTATATCTGCTCTGGCAGCAGTTGGTTCCATCCCTTGTCTTTATAATCAATAAGGTCTGCCACCTTTGAATCCCTATTTAAGGTACTGGGTCCTCATGAGAGAAACCCACAGATTTTGTTGTTCTGTTTGCAACATCCACACTTTTTAGCAACATGGCTTCATAACATGTTTATATGTTTAATCCACCAGTTCTTCTTGATGTGCAGAACTTCTCGCAACTTAGTGTGTGGATTGTTCTTTCCTTGCCTTTCCGGGCCCAGATGAATGCTCAGGCTTTTTTTTTCTAAGGCTTAAAGAATGGCACTTGAGAGGATGTTATAGGTCATGGACTGCCCAGCCATCTTGCTGTTGACCAAAGTTGTTCAGCAGGCTTGGGTTAGCAATTTTGCTTTCCATTCAGCTACTCTGGATATGAGGTCTGCATAATGGGTCGTAGATGGTCTTTTCTTGAACATTAGGACATCTAGATATGATTTTACATGTTTATTCCATTTAATTTGGAATAGAGAGTTCAAACTCGGCTCGATGTTTGCCTTTCATGTTTGAGCTGCAACTCAAAACCAATTTTGTCCCATTAATCAGATGTACAAAGAGAGATTGATAATGTCCTTAACCGCCTTGCATTCTTATTTACCAGCTCGACTACACATTAAAATGTCATTGGCGGTACACTTCAGGGCTTAGTCTACTAATTTTGATACCATGTATAAGCCCAAGTTGTTCTGCATTGTCCAATGCAAGACTTGGGACCTTCTACCTCAGAATAAACAGGTATAGAGATAAGGGGTCTCCTTATCTGAGATCCCTATTTGTTTCAATGTGGTCATTCAGCACCGTTTATTAGGACAATGTAAGAGTCCTTAGAGACATAACATAACCAGTTGGACTGATTTTGGATGAAATCCAAAGGCCTTTCGTCTGTTTCCTCTTCTTGGACAATTTCTTGGGCTATTAGTATATTGTCAAGAATTGATCTTGAGGGAATAAAACTTTTGTCCATAATCATACAGGGATTATGATATTGATTATGTGATAATAGTACCAGCTAAACAAATATTTAAGACATACGTTGAGCCATATCTTGTAAAGCAATGGTGACTCCTTGGCTTGTAGAGATGCTCACCCTTAACACCAAGTAAGGCCTTGTGCCTTGAACCATATCTTGTAAAGCAATGGTGACTCTTTCTTGGCTTGTAGAGATGCTCACCCTTGACACCAAGTTAGGCCTTGTGCCTTCTCTCTCTTCACTCACCCTTAAGCTTGGTTTAGTGATGGGATGCCACGATACTCTAAGTTGTGAATTGTTGTGAGTGGAGAGAGGGACCAAGAGCCTCTCTTTGTATAACTTCGTGGATTCATTCTATCAATGAATCCTCATAAATAAAATGACTCTTTAACTTACTCTAATTAATTAAGATTAAGTGTATTTGAGAGATGGTTGGGTTTCCTTAGTTGAATTCCAAGAGACGTGCATTTGAAAAATCAAAAGTCACTTAAATAACCATTAAGTCATTTAAGTGGATTATGGAATCCCAAGAGCCATCGTAAAGATTAATTAGGAATTCCAAAGGCCTTGATGTGGTCATAAGGCCACTTAGGAATTCTAATTAATTAATTTTAAGAACTCCAGCATTCTCCCACTTGGCCTAATGACAACTTAATTTATTTAATTATTTTTACTTTTTTTAAGCAGTTTCAAAAAGACACTTCTTGGATTCAATGACAGACATGTGGCCATTCAAGAAAAATATCTCAATCATCTTTAACCCTAATTACTTTTATACGTTGATTAAATAAATTGCTAATGCGGATCACGGTGGTTATATATCATTAATCCGACACACTTCCTTCCATGTACCACAACATTAACAACTCACTCAATCAAGTTTTTATGAGTAAGATTATAGGCTAGAAAATCCATTGTACCTATGCATAGAGGTCCAACTATAATGTCATTGACAATCATATTATCATAAATCCAATTATATGTGCACATAATTGGAAACAAGAAATAAACGGAATCATTCTCAATCATGATATCTCATAGTGTCAAAACAATTCATAATATCCTTATACAACTAAACATCCAGACCCATTTTAAGGACATGTTCCTTGTAAGACTTTGGCGCCAATGCTTTAGTCATAGGGTCCGCAGTCATCATTTTCGTCCTGATGTGTTCAATAGACATTGGATGATCCCGAATCTTCTCCCTAACAACCAGATATTTTATGTCAATATGATTGAACTTTTGTTATTCTCGGAGAAGAAAATTGCAGCGAAATTATCACAATAAATTTTCGGCGGCCTTGAGATAGAATCCATGATGTGAAGCCTTGAGATAAAATTCCTTAACCAAAGCGCATGTGAAGTGGCCTCATAGCATGTCACAAACTCAGCTTCCATGTGGATGAAGCAACAAGAGTTTGCTTTGAACGTTTTCACGAAACTGCCCCACCGGCAAGCAAAAACACATATCCTAATGTAGAATGCTTGCTATCTATACTAGCATGATCTAAATCTGAATAACCAATCACTTCAAGATGATCGGTATGCTTATATTTGAGCATATAGTCTTTGGTGCCTTGAAGATAATGCAGTACCTTCTTTGCAACTCTCCACTGATCCATCCCAGGATCACTTTGGTATCTCCCTAACATCCCAACTGCAAAACTGATGTCTGGACGAGTATAAGTTTGAGCATATAATAAACTCCCGACTGCAGAAGCATAAGGGATTTCTTTCATCTGTAATCGCTCTATTGCATTCCTGGGGCATTGATCTTTACTAAACTTGTCACCTTTAATGATGGGTGCTAGACTAGATGAGCAACCTATCATTTTAAACATTTCAAGAACTTTGTTAATCTAGGCCTTTTGTGACAATCCAAGTTGTCGGTTAGGCCTATCCCGATATATTTCAATTCCTATAACGAGAGGCGCTTCACCCATGCCCTTCATCTCAAATTTCTTTGAAAGAAAACTCTTTATTTCATATAATAAACCCAAATCAATACTAGCAAGCAAACTATCATCCACATATAGAATTAGAAAAATAAATTTGCTCTCACTGACCTTCAGATATATACATTGATCAACAATGTTTTCTGTAAATCTGAAGGAAATAATGATATGGTTAAACTTTAAATATCATTGTCAGGAGGCTTGTTTTAATCCATATATGGATTTATTTAATTTACATACTAGGTGATTCTTTCCTTGCTCCTCAAAGCCTTCTGGTTGTTTCATGTAGATTTCCTCATCTAGACTCCCATTTAAGAAAGCCATTTTCACATCCATTTGATGCAACCCAAGATCATAATGAGCCACTAATGCCACAAGAATTCTAAAGGAATCCTTCTTTGAAACTGGAGATAAGATTTCCTTATAATCAATTCCCTCCTTCTGAGTGAAACCTTTTGCCACAAGTTTGGCTTTATGTCGTTCTATTCCACAATTGCAGTCATATTTGGTCTTGAAGACCCATTTACAACCAATTGGTTTAGACCTCATAGGCAATTCGACTAAATCCCAGACTTCATGCTTGTTCATGTACGCCAATTCATCTTTCATGGCGTTCATCCATTAAACAGATTCTTCACTCTTCATGGCTTGTAAAAACGTAACGGGATCTTCTTTCACACCAATATCAAGTCTTGTTCCTGCAAATATACAATGTAGTCATCAAAAATAGCAGATCTCCTTTCTCTATGAGATCTTAACTTTCCTGAATCCACCACATTTTCTTGTTGATGTAGACTAGCGGTTTCTTCATTGATTGTCTCAACCACAACTGATTGAGATTCTATGCGTTCATATGAAACCTCAATCGTTACTGATTGAACAGGTAAAAGAATCGTTACATGATTTTCCTATAATTCCACATTTCGTGGTTCATTACCACTCCCACTAGTGTCTCTATCCTCTAAGAACTTAGCATTACCCATTTCTAGTATTCTGGTAGTATGATTAGGACAATAAAACCTATGGCCTTTGGATCTTTCTGGATAACCAATGAAATAACCACTAACGGTTCTAAGATCCAATTTTCTTTCATGTGGATTATATAGCTTTGCTTCTGCTGGACTGTAACGCCCCTTAGATTTGCTATCTTTTCAATTTGGGGCGTTTCTATTATTTCTGTGTTCTTATGGGCATTTTGGCAATTAATAGCTAGTCTTGATGACACATGTTTTTGTTCTCCTATCCTACTCATTAGCCCCTCTGTAAAGAGCTTTGATGGTTGAGATTCACTCTCCCATACAAAGGGTTAGTGAAGGGTTAGGATTGATTTCTCCTTAAAGAATAGGCTATAGGTCCTAACCCTAGCTCATTTGTTGTTTTGTCTTTGCTGAGAAGAACTTGGAAGCTTTCCAAGGAAGAAGAAGAGAAGAGGAGGTTTGAGCTAGAGGAGCCCATCTTCACCAGATTTTCGAGCTAAGAGACTTGTTGGTGTAAGGTAAATGCATTGTGTGCATTCATTGTGTATTTTCTTGGATTTCTGAGCTTCTCTTTGAATGTTTGGATTCATTGATTGTTTGAATGTTCACGTGAATATTTAGTACATGATTCATTGCATGATTTTGTTGAATCTATGATTAGACTGAGATTAAACTACATATTTTTAAGTCATATTACTGAAATGGATGATTTCATGCTATTTTGCTTGATTTTCGTTTGGTATGTACATGTTTGATTAGATCTATCATATTTAATGATTCTCCATGTTTATCTGGTGTTTTTAGACTTACATTGCCTAGAAAGCCTGGACTTAGGTGGAAGATTTGAGTAGAATTGACAGTGTGCGAAACTGGGCCAAAAACCTAGAAATTGCGACTGTCGGCGAGTCGATTGGTCTGCCGACAAACTCGCCGACGGCTGTCGGTTGGTGAGACTCACCTACCCAGGACATCAATCAACGAGACATGCCTTGTGGACTGTGTCGGTTAGTTGTCGGGTGGATCAACGGACTCGCCGACGATATGAGGTGCAGAGAGACCCTGTCGGTGGGTGTGTCGGCCCACCGAGGGACTCGCCGATAGGGAGTATAATTTTTGGTTGTTTGTGGTCGGTGAGTTGTCGGCAGAATCGATGATACTCACCGACGAGACCCGTCGATGAGAATGTATTGTACCTTTGGGGTTCGGTGAGTCATCGGCAGAACCGACGACGCTCGCCGACGGGCGTCGGTGGGTACGTCGGTCCACCAACAGACCCGCTGACGGAGAAATTTTGAATGCTACCGGTGGGTACGTCGGCCCACCGACGAGACCCTCCGAAGAAGGAATTTAGCTAAGATTCTGAAGGAGTTTTCTAATATGATAAACACCTTGAATGACCTATGATTGTATGGCTTTACTTTATGTTTTCACTTCATAATATTGAATGATGGTGAGGCTTATATCATATGCTTTCATTTCATACTTATTACGTGATTGAAGCATGCTCAGAACTGTTAAATGATAATGATGCATACATGTAATTGTTTGCTAAATCTCATGCATCTAATGACCATGCATGCATGTACGGTCCTTGTGAGGACTTAGACCACAGATTACCCCTTAGTTCATTTGAGAAGAACAAGAGGCAAATGTGAGAATACTTGGGCTCTAAGATGAGACCCAAATGAGAGATAAAACTCTGGTATCCCATGGGGGACTATATATTTTATAAATCCAAAGTGATTTAAGGGTGAGGGATTAGCTACCCCAAGAGCCCATTGAT
>JAUPMG010031383.1:0-14661 GCA_031762675.1 Pachysandra terminalis | reverse complement strand
CGTAGAAATACGAGGTGAAGGTGACGCTTGGACTGGAAAATCCATGAAATTGGAAAAATCTGGTCCGGGTCGTTACAGCAAATATTCCAAGATGGGCATAGATGTACAATTAGATCAAACACCACAAACTTAGGCAAAAGATATATCAATGAGGGATATAGCTTAAGTTTGAGAGCTTCTTTAAATCCAAAAAAAATAAAAGATTCTGGAAAATTTGAAAAGCAAAATAATTTACAAGATACATGAAACTAAATATTTTACAATTAGCAAAGCACATATCATGAAGAAGAGAGAGAGAGAGAGAGAGAGAGAGAGAGAGAGAGAGCAAATCTTGTAATGTGCAAATCTTATTGTAAAGTATGAACAAGTACAACAAGCTCAAGTATCACAAACTTAAGCATAATGATATAACTAAGAAAAACATGCCTAAGAATGTGATACCCACCAAGGGAATTTACCCTTGAGGACCTCCTTAGTTGGGTTTGAAATAGGCCAAGGAGGGTCCAAAACATTACCGTTAGTGTGGACAACTAAGCAGTGTTACTTTAATTTAGGTATACAGGTTAAGGTTTGGACAGGTACATACCAAGAGTATTCTAAGAATTCATTAGAATTTCCTATGCAATCAGAATTCCTAGAAGGCATACTCTTGGGAGAATTTCTAGGATATCTCCTTTTTTTCTCTACTCCTCCTATTATTATAAGATTCATTTTTAGAAGAATTTTCGGTTTTTGGTTCAACATTGTTACGAAATCTTCTTAGTTCCTTCAATTTTATCCTTAAGAGCTTGAGTTAGTTTGGAAATTTCTTTCATGAGATTATTAAGGGGAGGAAGACTAAGAAGATCTGGTTTCCTTTTACGAGTCTCCTTCTTAGTTTTACCTATATGGTCGTGGTAGGAGTTCTCACATTTGGGAGGTGTCAACTTGTGCACACTTTTTTTGGCCTCATAAAAAGTGTTGGATTTCCGATTGAATTTCTTCTTGCACTCAAATTGCAAATGATTCAAAATCCCACAAAAGTGACACATAATTTTGGATTTGGCATTGTAAGCTCTAGAGGATGAGGACTCACCATTCTCAAATGTGGATAAGGTGTTGGGACTTGTTGAGGTGTATCTTACAAGCCCTAAACCAGTCATGTCCTCAAAAGGTTTGCCCATATCGGAGAGGCTTTCAAGTGTTTCATCCTCTTTGGTGAAATTTTAGGCAACCAAGTCTCTAGAACTCCTAAGTTGGTTGATTTCACTAAGGATAGATTTTCAGTTTTAACTTTCTCAAAGTTTTTAGCTTCATTTATATATCTAGCCATACTATCATTAGACATTAGTAATTCATTTTAAGAGTTTGAGTTTCCATTACTAATGCTTGTTTATCATTGGACAAACTTTTTAGGCTATCCTCTATCTTAGATTTTTCAGACAATAATTGATTCACTATAGTAGTTAATATACAGGTTTCCTTGTTGAGAGAATCATAAGCTTCTTGAAGATCCTTTTTACGCCCCAAAACCCGTAGCACAAATCCCTATGCAGGCAACACGGATCTCGATGTGAGACCTTCAGGTTCTAACAATGGAACGTTGATCACCGTATCAAACACAAATAATAAAGGCAACAACGACTACCTTTATTAAACCATCAAAGTGTGGAAGTATAAAGAAATAAATACGTATTTATGTGATTTTAGGAGAGTCACAAACTTAGTTACCGGAGCATAGAGTGAAAACAAGAGCGAGAGTGTGAGAGCGCCAATTTAAAAAATAAGCTAAATATAGAGCGTTACTTCTATAGTATATAAATACATACACACACACACACACACACACACACACACACACACATATATATATATATTATAAAATAATAATAATAAATTATAAAAATTTGATTTATCATGTATTAATATTTTTTTAATAATATATTTATTAGTAGATATTAAAAATTATTTGTATATTTATTTTAGTTATATATTCCTACTTAAATTAATAACATCAATTAACTTAAAAAGAAATAAATGAAGGAATGTGTTAAAGTCATGTAGTGAAAGAGGTATAGTTTTTACCAAAAAAAGAGATATCTTGTAATAAATGAGTGACAGAAAGAGGGAGAAAAAGAAAGCAAGCATTAAATGAGAGAGAAAGAAACTATTAACGAGGATACAAAAGTACTATAATGAATGAATGAGAGAGAAAAGGTGAAAGAAAAGATAAAAATTGAAGCATTTTTCCTTTTTATCTGTGTAGCTCATTTCTATACATTGGAATTTGCGCTCTCATACCATTAAATATGCGAATTAAAGACGAATTAAACTTCAATTCGTAAATTCCATAATCAGAGCGGATTCGATGACATCATCCCACACATTACGTAACCAAGGTCACAAACCTCAACATAAACAATGAAATCTAAAAAGGGACATAATCCTATTACATCCAAAATTATCCTTGAAACATAAACATATTGTTCAAAACCGAAATAAAACGAACAACAGCAACTAGTCTGAGTCCATCCTCATCACATCTCATCTTGCAACATGAAAAGTCGCGTCAGCTTGGAATGCCCAGTTCGTGACATATCTGTCACCAATCCTCATAGAACATTGTTAGTCCAAAACCAAATACATCGATGAAATATGTTACAGTTAAAAGAGAGAAATACAATCATAAATATTACACCATGACCCAAGTCTTAACACTTTATCCACATCATTACACGAATATTAAAAATGTCACAACCCAAACTTAAAGAAATTCACATGGAAATCCCATAGATTTGAAATATGACTCTCACCCAAATTTACATTGGGAGTGAAAATAATATAGAGCCAAACCATAGGAAATAATATAAAACTTGAGAAATAATCTTTACAAAAAAATAATCAAAATAAAACTAAGTCTATTACGTCCAAAACAACTAAGTAAATCACAGCGGAAAAACAAATAAAAACTAGCCTATTCTCATGCTTTAAATCAAATCCCTATTAACTAAGCTATCTATTAAACAGTTACATGAATTTGAATAACCCTATTACATGTTCTACTAAAATCCATCAAATAATAATCTAATAAATATTAAGGTCTTCATAATCTTTCCCTTGATCTCCCCATCTTGATTACCATGGTCCTGCTGTCCACTAACTAAAGATCCTGAAAATAGGTATGCTCATAGGCGTCAGCTACACTTAGCTCAATAGATAAGTCAATTAAATTGTATTTTAGATTGGAATAGGGTCAAAGTCACTCTCCAATGATATGCATAGACTAAACAACAATAATATGGAATTAATGAAATATAACATAATCATATGATATGTAATGTGAATGCAATGCAATATGAATGCTGGTTCAATTATTAATGAATGCAATGCATGCTCATGCAACCATGAAAGTAGTAATCACCAAGTGTGATTCATGCAAAAACATATGCTGTACAATTATACATGCTGTTCGGAATTCAAATATTTTGTGCCCCAAACTAGACCAATCAATTACCAAGCAGGATGTCGTAATGAACCATCCCCTCCATACGGGTTTGCTCAAGTAAGATATTCTATGCGCGCATCATAATTTCTAGGAGCTGCGACCTAGAAGTCACAATCGCCTTTGTTATTTTCAGTCACAGAAATATAACAAAGGGTCACAAACGTGATAAAAACCTCAGTAAGTCATACACTACCCGAATGCCAACAAAATTACACTCGGCATCCGTTACATATAATAATACGCTATCAAGATGAAAATAAAATGATATATTGGGATTATCACCTCACCATGAATAGATTGGTCTATTGGGATGATTAGTCCCTCAACAAATGTAAATCAGTCAATCTGGGACTTCCTCACCATATTATGATATTCAAATCAGAATAACTCTCGGTTAAATCATAAACTTCAACCTAAGTGAAGATATGATGGTATAGTCAAGGACATGACCAGATTATGGTCAATAGTGCAATTAGGCTTATGCTGTGCAAATGTAGTATAAGTGCATGTTAACTAAGCATACATTATGTGTACAATTGTGAATTAGTTCTAAATATTAATATGAGAGTATGTCATGAAATATGCTTCATGGTATTTAAATCAACTCAAATCATGGGCAATTATAGTAAAACATGTGAAGTTATCAATCAATCAAATTAACCATCCAAACATGTAAAATAAGCATCAAATAATTAGATCATTTAATTTAGAAATCAATCTGTCACACAACATTCATCAAATAGGCCCAAGCTAGCTGCCAGAACAGTTCCGATAATCTAATCGGCACACCTGTTCTGTCCGGCAGGCAAACCAGACAGGGTATGGACTGACCAGCAGCCTAACCAGCACATTGGTAGCCATCGGCATTCTAGACAGGGGATCAAATATCAATACACAAGTCACATAACAGACTGGTAGGCTAACCAGTACACCGGTTGGCCACTGGCAGTCTAGGCAGAATGTCCAAACATCATAAGGGAATCCGGTAGGCTAACCGGTACACCGGTAGGTTGCCGGATGCCCCCTGGGTCTACCGGTAGCTTGCCAGTTTGCTCAGAAACCAGCAACTTCACGAAATTTGTATTTTTAATTATTATTAATCAAAACTTTCTTCTAACACTCATATTAAAATCACATTCCAATCAAAACCAATCAATATAACAAATGAAACATTAACTTACCTTCGCTAGAATGATGATGGTAATAGTTTTAAGTTTAAGATTAAAATCAACATGTTCTTCAGTTTTAATTCTTGTGCTATGTCATATTCACTGAATATGGCATCTCACTTAGATCAAATAAAAAATAAAGAGTAATTGAACACTTACCTTGGTGTTCCTCGTCGGATCTTCTTCTTCTTCAACTCAGTTCAAGTTTTGAACTATTCTTCCTTAGCTCCTAGCTCCAGCTCCAGTAATCCGACTTCTCTCTCTCTCTCTCTCTCTACGAATATGATCCACACGTCCCTACTAGTGTTTATATAGCTTTCATATAGTGTCCAGCTTGGTCTATGAGTTGTTCTTAGTCTAGGATTATGTATTGATCTATAGCCCTTAGATTTAGATTAGTTAATGCAACCCTTTAGATTAAAGTTTCCTAGTTCTAATGTGAATTAATCATTGCTTTTATCCTATCTTAATCCTAATTAGATTTAAAGTCTCTTCCTTTTAATTCTAACCATTAGATTAATCTAAGTGTTCCTACGAAATCTCAACCCTTGATTATTATCCTACTCTTAATTAAACTAGTCCTTAATCATCTAATAAAGTAGAATCCTAATTAAGTTATAACTCTTATTAATCCTAGTTATAGTAGCCTTATTTATTATCTGGGCTGGATCCTAATTGGTCTAGGATTAATATTCAATTATCTTATTTAATTGGAGTCCTACTTAAGTTATGATTGATCTAAATTAAATACTATCCCTTAGATTAAGTTTAAAAGTTCCTACAAGATCCTAGCCACACATTATAACTTAAAGAGTTATGATTGTGTGTGAAGCACTTTAGTTTTCTATAGTGCAGCCCACCAATCACAAACAGTCAAAGTCAAATAAGTAACTAATTTACTAAAATTTTAAATTAACCCCTATACTTTAATTAATTACCCTTTAATCCCTATAATAATTACACCCTAGCATCTATACTTTTATTAATTACAGATTAGTCCTATATTTTGGTTGGATTATTACAAAAAACAACAAATATAAAGGAAGGACATTAATAAACACATAAAACATAGAGATTGATGAATGAATGAATTCTATGATGGTTAAAACTCAAACAAAGCAACACACAATTTATGAATGCAAATGAATGCTAATGCATGCTGTTCTGGTGATCAGCCGGGTTTTCCAAGTAACTATTACTGGGTATTCCTCGCTCACTCTCATCACATTACGTACCCTCACCTCCCACGTGTACATCGTGGTTTTTTAGGATTTTCAACCTACCGGGCTCAATTCCCGTAGTTATTTCTCGACTACTTCTGGGGGCTATTCCTAAGGAGTCCACATTAGGGCCATCCCTTACAATTTAGGGATTTATTCCCAAGGAGTCCACACTAAACCAATTCCTAATTTGGTATAACTTCACCAAAATGGGGCCAATACCCCAACTTACAATTCTAGTCGGCAGGGCAGGGTTGTGCCGTGGAAACTCAAGTAGGTCGCTTATTGGTGGGTCCAAGCCCACTGACCTGCTCTTGATCTCAAAAGACCAAATCCACACTTAATTTAGTTCATAGGTGACTTGGTAGGTAGGTATAACCCCTTCAAAAACTAAACAATTCCAAAATACGTCCCTGTCGGCAACCTGGTCGGTGTACCCATGCCTGCCGACGAGATACTTCCTGTGCTTTCTAGACCCTGTCGGCAGGCTGGTCGGTGTACTGGTGCCTGCCGACGGATCGTGGGACAAAATCCTAGATTCTTCCTAAACACCAAAACTTGTTGTCCTTCGATCCAAAATCATGTAGACACCAGTATAAACATTTTAAATCATTATCAAATCAATCAAAACACGTTTGATCATCGTTTAACACAAATCAAAGATATAAATCATGTATTTAACACTATACACTCAAGATGTAAATCCAAATCACAAATCAGAAAAACAACTACAATAATCCATGCTGATCATACAGAAAATGAGACTTACCTATGCTTGATCCAATATCAGATCTAGCCTAGATTATCTCTCTTCTTTTCCTTCTCTTCTTCCTCTTTTTCTCTTCTTCTTCTCCATAGCAATTGACGGCTAGGTTAGGCTCTAACCCTTCTCTAAATATTAATAACCCACAAGAAACTCCCCTAAAGTTGATTCTTATGAGATGGAAGGTGAGGGTGATGATTATAAAAACTTCCCTTCTATATCTCACGTTACCAATCCCACGATACCCATGACTCCCATGCGTTCAAATTTGAATGCTAATTTTTATAAATTACTAAAAATGCCCCTCAAGCATACTAATTACACTCAGACCCCCCAAAATAGACGTTTCAATTAAAGATTAACCCCTATGTTCTTATTAGCTTATAATTAATCAAATTAAGTTTGGATTTCATATTCTTATTTTATTCATTTAATTAATATAAAATTAATTACTATATTTAATTCCGGGTTAGGGTCACTACAGTCTTCCCCCCTTTAGGAAATTTCATCCGAAAATTTTAATACCCTAGACTTTCTAGAATCCCATTCCTAAAGTCTGTTTCAATTATGGAATTCTCAAGTTTAGCATGCATTCAAATGTACATCACACCTACACTAAATTCACATAAGTTCATGCAATAAAAATATACTTGGTTAAACAAATGTGTGTGATTTGTGCACCTTCAATGTCGGCATTATCTCTCTGGTCATCTATTTCTTCCGTTTCTGAAATCTTTTCGTTGACTAAACCTTGCGCACTCTCTCTCTCGCTTGAATGGCTATAGACAAAACCTCTGGAAGTGTCCCACTTTACCACACTTGAAACACGTAGGCTTCTCTGAACTCTTATGCTTCTTTTCAAAGCCTCTCTCCCTACCTTGTTCCCTTGATCTAAGAGTTTTACACTTGCCTCTATCACTCAGCTTCCCATTCCCATCTCTTTGTATGTTATGCCTCTTCTCTTGCTCCCCGTTAATCAGTTCATTCAAGTCTCCTAGGATCTTATATTAACTTGTCATCAAGGGTCTACCCTTTCTGTAATAACCCAACAAAACATTATAGGGTTAATATGTAAATAATAAAAGATTAGGGGTTAATTTAAAATTTAGTAATTAGCTGTCATGTTTGACTTTTGACCGATTGTGATTGGTGGGTTGTACAGATTGGAAACTAGGTACAACACACACAATCATAACTTCTAAAGTTATGACACGTGGCTAGGATCTTGTAGGGATCTCAAAATATTAAATCAATGGCTAGGATTTTGTAGGAGCTTTCAATTCCCAATGAATGGTTGAGATTAAAAACTTATAATTAGTAAACCATATGGGCTGGAAAATAGAATTAGAAGGAACGCTTCTAAAAACTAAATATATTTAAACTAAAGCTAAGCTTCTAAAAATAGAATTAGAAGGAAATCAATATTAGAAACCCACATGGGCTAGAAAACTAATCTGAGGGCTGAGATTCAAACTAACTAATCTAAAGGTAGAGATTATAATTCCTAGAGTTTCTAATCTTAGAGATCCTAAGTTCCTAATTAAACACAAGGCCTTGGGAGGTTAATTCATTGCTTGGAGAAGAAGAAAAAGAAGAAGTAGAAGAGGAAGAGCAAGAGGTGTAATTCTTTACACCAACCTTCAAACCAAGGTAAGTATTCAAGTATAACATTATTTATGATATTAATAGGAACACATGTTGTTTTTCATTGTGTTTGAAGTATTTCAATGGTTTTACTGGTTTTCCAAGTTTTAATGGTAGGAGATGCTAAGTTGATTTTAAAGCATTGTTTTATGTGTTCTAATTTTTGGGTTTTGTACGGAATTCAATAGTAGCCAAGGTTAATTAAGGATGTTTTGTGATTAGAGTTGAAGAAGAGTGAAAATTCATCAATTTTGTGCAAACCAAGAGGTTCGGCATCCCTCCTCGGCATGCCGAACAGACCACTGAACAGTCCTAGTAGACTTTGGCAGCCTCCTCGGCATACTGAAGGTCTACTGAGTATCATAGACCAAAATTTGAAGTTTTGGAAAAGTACCGAAACCCTACCGAGCCCCACAGACTAAAATATGGACTTTTGGAAAAGCTACTGAGCCAAATCTTGGCATACGAAAACCCTACCGAGCCTGACAGTTGGACAAACCCGAAACCCAAGAGGAAGTTCGGCAGACCCAGCATCCCGAACAGTCCACCGAGACCCTACCGAATCCACTCGGCAGACCCTCGGTTTATCGAGATTTCCCAGGTTGATCCGTTTGACTTGAAATTTCACATGCATGATTAATTGGACCTAATTAGATTGTTTATGATGTTACTTTTTCCCAATTATGATTATTTCATATACTTACTTCTTTATGAACCCAATTAATATATTAGATAAACTGTTGATATTGTGACCTACACTCATATTGCATATACTTACTTCTTTATGGACTTATCTGTTATATTTATTAACATGGGATATTGTGACATACTTTTCATATTACGTAATCATTGCTATCATGCTTACTAAATCATATTATACATTTTACACATATGTTGCTGTACTAATGATATCTGGATATGATTTCTTATTACTTATATATTCATTGCTACCATGTTAGTTAAATCATATTACACATTGTACACATACCTTGATTGCTTAGTTAATGCGCACATTCTCACTTGCACAGCATATGCCTATATTATTGCATAATGACCTTGTATTGGTCTATTGCATTGACTTGACCTTCATATTGTTGGATTTTATGATTATAACGAGAGTATTATGATCTGAAAATCATAATAGGTGAGGAGATTTATATTTTTATGTGTTGAGGGATTGATCATCCCAATAGACCAATTAATTAATTTACTCCCATGGGGAGGGATATGATGATCCCAAGAGACTTGTGGTAAGATGATAAGTGAGGGAAAGTTCATGTTGATGAGGCCCAATATACGAATCATAAGAGTGAAATTCTATTAGTAGATCGGCTATTGTATGGTTCATAAGGGAAGGTTCACATTGTGATGTTTTGGGATTAGTCTCTATGATTGAAAATAATTGAGGGGATTATGCCCTCTAGGTCGAAGCCCCTAGAAACTATGTTGCGCACATAGAATAATCCTATGTCACAGCCTTGTATAAGGGGTTGGAATTCACATTTGTGGGATATCTCGGGTATATGGATTGAGATCGGGTGTGAACATTCATTAAGCGAATACTATACAGCAACTGCATTGTATATTAGATTGTTTGTCTTAAATCACATGTGGTGATTATACTTAGGTGCACAACATGCATTAATAATTGAACCAACATATTGCATTGACTATTACATTAGATCGCATTATATTGATTATTCACATACTCTTATTTTCTCATTATAGACATGCTTAGATGTATACTTAATGTGTGAACTTGATAGTGTAATGTTGTGATCATATAAGTAGTATACCAATTGTCCTTACTACTAGAATTGCTTGAGACATCATTTAGTGTTTACTTAATAATGCTGATTCAATGTTCTAATACTTGTATTAGGCTTATTTAAATATCCTTATCAATTATATATAATTATGTTTATATATCTCTATAATTTAGAAACATAGGATTGTGCTCATGTGTTGTTGATATACCTATAAATCATTGTATGTGCATTGCATTCGTTAAAACTTGATCTCATACGTATAGTCATTCACATCATATTGATCACTTGCATATCTAACACTTATTATATGTTATTTCACATTCATCATATCATGCTCATTTATTTATTATTTATATGGATTACCATTGAAGAGTGGCATTGTCCCTATTTCAATCATAAGTTTTGTTAGACTTGTTTACTTACAAAGCTAGTGTAGCTTATGCTTTTGAGCACAACATATTTTAGGACCTATAGATGATGGACATAAGGACCATAAGGACCAAGGTGGAGAACAAGGATGCTATGAAGATATTATTCATTATTAGGGTTTTATTTGAAGATTTTAGTAGAACTTGTAATAGGATTTATTTGCTGTAATTCAGTACTTACTAGATTTGATTTTCAATAGTTAATAAGGATTGATTTGAAGCATGAAACTAGCATTATTTTCTTTCTGTTGTTTTATATTTGAAGATTGTTTTGTGATGGATATTATCTTAATAATATTCCTTTTCTATAAATGTTCAAGTCTAAGCTCTCTTCACCCTAGGCAATCTAACCTAGAACTATGACACCAATCTGTCACGCCTCAAAACCTGTAGCATAAATCCTTTTGCGGGCAACACAAATCTCGAGGTGAGACCTTCGGGTTCCAACCATGGAACGCGGATCATCGTATCAAACACAAATAATTAAGGCAAAAATGACTACCTTTATTAAACCATAAGTGAGCGGAAGTATAAAGAAAAAAATACGTATATTCATGACTTCAGGAGAGTCAGAAACCTCAACATAAATAATGAAATCTAAAAAGGGAGATAATCCTATTACATCCAAAATTATCCATGAAACATAAGCATATTGTTCAAAACCGAAATAAAATGAACAACAGTAACTAACCCAAGTTCATCCTCATCACCTTATCAAAAAAAAAAAGTTCATCCTCATCACATCTCATCCTGCAACATGAAAAATCGCGTGAGCTTGGAATGCCCAGTAAGTGACATATTTGTCACCAATCCTCATAGAACATTGTTAGTCCAAAACCAAATACAACGATGAAATATGTTACAGTTAAAAAAGAGAAATACTCTCGTAAATATTACACCGTGACCCAAGTTTTAGCATTTTATCCACATCATTACATGAATATTAAAAACAACAAGTATAAAAGAAGAATATTAATAAACACATGAAACATAGAGATTGGTGCATGAATGAATGCTATGATGGTTAAAACTCAAACAAAGCAACACACAATTTATGAATGCAAATGACTGCTAATGCATGCCGTTCCGGTCATCAGCTGGGTTTTCCAAGTAACTATTACTTGGTATTCCTCGCTCACTCTTATCACATTACATACCCTCACCTCCCATGTGTAAATCATGCTTTTTTAGGATTTTCAACCTACCGGGCTCAATTCTCGTAGTTATTTCTTGACCGCTTCTGGGGGTTATTCACAATGGGTCCACAGTAAAAGCATCCCTTACAATTTAGGTATTTATTCCCAAGGAGTCCACATTAGGAGCATCCCTTACAATTTAGGGATTTATTCTCAAGGAGTTCGCATAGGAATTTTCCTTTAAAGACAAAAATAATAACAATAACATCAGCATGCACACACACTCCATGATCCTCATGCATATCTAATGCATAGATTGGTTACACAAGGGTCAATTCCTTTAACCAACTCATCCTTGTTCCACATGCATATCTAATGCAATACAGACATTCACCTGCACGTGAGGTTCTGTAAAAGAGTTCCAATGGTACCTCCTTCCGAACCTATCCATGCACCCATACACACGGATAATCAGTAAGAAGATTCCACTAGAACCTCCGACTAGACCCTATCCAGGTATCACAACCATAATCAAATACACGCATGTTTCACACATTTCAAGAATACCATCACTTCTCATATCATGCTAAATCAAGTATTATAATATCACCAATACAGTCATAAGAAACACACTAAACCAAATCCAAATCTGGTATAACTTCACCAAGGGTCTTTGGTACCAATTACTAAACAAGTGGGGCCAATACCCCAACTTACAATTCTGGTCAGCAGGGCTGGGGTGTGCTGTGGAAACTCAAGTAGGTCCCCCATAGGTAGGTCCAAGTCCACTGACATTCTCTTGATCTCAAAAGACCAAATCCACACTTAGTTTAGTTTATAGGTGACTTGGTAAGTAGGTATAACCCCTTCAAAAACTAAACAACTCCAAAATAAATCTGTGTCAGCAGCTTGGTCAGTGTACCGGTGCTTGCCGACAGGACAGTTCCTATGCTTTCTAGACCCTATCAGCAGGCTGGTCGGTGTACCGGTGCTTGCCGACAGATCGCGGGACAGAATCCCAGATTCTTCCCAAACACCAAAACTTGCAATCCTTCGATCCGAAATCATGTAGAAACCAGTATAAACATTTTAAATCATTGTCAAATCAATCAAAACACGTTAGATCATCGTTTAACACAAATCAAAGGAATAAATCACGTATTTAACACTATACACTCAAGATGTAAATCCAAATCACAAATCAGAAAAACGATTACAGTAATCGATGTTGATCATACAAACAATGAGACTTACCTATGCTTGATCCAATATCAGTTCTAGCCTAGTTTATCTTTCTTCTTCTCCTTCTCTTCTTCCTCTTTCCCTCTTCTTCTTCTCCACAGCAAGTTACGGCTAGGGTTAGGTTCTAACCCTTCTCTACATATTAATAACCCACAAGAAACTCTCCTAAAGTTGATTCTTATGAGATGGAAGGTGTGGGAGATGATTATGGAAGCTTCCCTTCCATATCTCACGTTACTTATTCCATGACACCCACGACTTCTATGCGTTCAAATTGACTGCTAATTTTTATAAATTACTAAAAATGCCCCTCATGCATACGAATTACACTTAGGACCCCAAAATAGATGTTTCAATTAAAGATTAACCCCATGTTCTTATTAGCTTATAATTAATCAAATTAAGTTTGGACTTCATTCATTCTTATTTTATTCATTTAATTAATATAAAATTAATTATTATTTTTAATTCCGGGTTAGGGTCACTACAATCTTCACCATTCGAATCTTTAGGCTGACTCTTTTCAACTGGGATTTCATGTATAGATTTGACTATAGGTATCGAATCCTCAGGAAAAGGCATCAGAGTTCGAACCCTCATATTGGCAAGATATTTCACTTCATCCGCAATTGAGAGGTTATCTAACTCCGAATCAGAAGAGTCATCCCATGTGTGCGCTTTCTTTACTCGTCTTCTGGTTTTACTTTTAGTAGGGTAAATGGGAGCAGAATGACCCGTAAATCTTGGCATCACTCGGATCAACTCAAGGCGATTAAACCCTATATCAGACCACGGGGCTCTGATACCGATTGAAAGTGCACATAGCAAAGCCCTAGAGAGGGAGGGGAGTGAATAGGTTTCAATACCGATATGCGAAATTAGGGCCCAATTAAAACTAATTAGATTATGTTACTGGAGATTAAAAAATATAACTATCTAACTCAAACAATAGCTCTGATGTTATGGATACTACACATGCAATTATATCAAAAGTAAAGGCGCAAGCATACCAACAAACAAGAGATTTATCGTGGTTTGGCACTACGGTCTACATCCACACCCTAAGGCACCGATCATCGGTCCCAAGGATTTTCACTATGGCTGGTTTTCATCAACATGGCTAACCACCAACTGTAACAGAGATTTACCGGTAATCCCCAAACCATACATGAGGTTTCTAAGGCTAACCCCCAATCGACTCAAGGTTTTTCAGTGAACCTTCAACCATTATAGTTTTTAAATGAATTTAAAAACGATAAGGACTACTTCGATAGATTTACCAATGTAGAAGTACGTTCGGTGGTGGAGCACAAATTCCCGATCTTCTCGCTTACGATCCTTGCTCCTCTTCGTGTAGATGATGCTCCACGAACACTCAATGGAGATGAGGGCTTTACAACCCTAGATGTATGTGTGATCTTATCTAATCGGTTCAACACATGAGGGGAAGGTCTTAGCTCTCAATCCTTCTTCTTCAAATCAATTGACATGGAATGCCATGGCCTTGTGAATGGGGAAGAGGAGGGAGAGAAGTGAATTCTCCAAGCCTAGGGATGAGAAAAAAACTCTCTGGAATGATCTAAATCTCTGAGAGAAATTTTGTACCGGTTACCTGCATTAATGATGTCCAATCTAATTTATAGATTTGACAAAATATGCGCCTGCCAGCCAACCGATAGTTTCGTCCAGTCGATTAGTGGGCTCCCAACGACTATATTTTAGTGTATCCTGTAATGACCTGGACCCTTAAAGGAATATTTTCTAATTAATTATTATTATTAATTATTTGTTTTCATTTAAATTATT